>WBNQ01033097.1:1396-15160 GCA_013401375.1 Spizella passerina | reverse complement strand
CTCTAAAAACTCTCCACATTACAACATTATGGAGTAGTGAGTTTCTAAATTTCGCTTTATAAACTCACAATTATTGAGTTTCTAAATTTCACTTATGCCCCAAATTCCCAGAGTTTTCAGTTATAGAAATCAAACTTTTTTGGGATCAAATTGATAAAACTGTTTCACCTGCAGTTGCTGGTGAGAAAAATCCACAACACTTGAGAGGAAGACAAAAAGCTGAGAAGATATAGGCCTGCTCTTGTGATGCATGTGCCTTGTAAAAGAAGCTGCAGTGATGGAAAGCAAAATACTGTTCATGTTTTGGCTGTCTGACAAAACATTGTTCAATAACAGTAGTACTCGCTTAGAAGAAACGTGGACCGGCAGATGGTCTGTCGTCTTCCCTTTATATCTTCCTCTGAGGAAATACCTGTGGAAATGCTGGGAGGTTTAAAACATGTTGTAACATCTCTAGTAGTAATCAGTAAAAACTGTAGCAAAGAAGCAAAGGAATGACTCTCCTAAGCATACATAAGTAAGAAAAGCTTGAGCTCCTTTAGTGTCTGAATACAGGTAAACTATCTTTCCAGTTTTAGTTCAATACAGTTCTCCTCTTTGAAGACTGCTCTTCCAAAAGAAAATGCAGCAGACAAATAGTTTTTTGAATGGACTGGATAATTTAGCTGTTATTCTTGAGGTTATTTAGGTTCTATTCATGTAAGAAAGAAGAGATCAACATTTGTGTAAGACAGCTGTCTGCTTCAGAAAATTTGGATATACAACAGAATTTAAGACCTCTACAGTAATGTCCATATTTATGCTAAAACTTTTGCATTTGAATCATTAACTCATGCTTTAATAGTAGGTTTTTTGGATGTTACATTCCATTATCAAGGGGGTTATAAAGGAGCATGTTCTGCCTTATACAGTAGTAACCTTCTCATGCTGTACCAATCATCACTAGATACATTTCTGCCATGGAACTGAATTTAGCTTGTTTGGAGAATTAATAACACCATTTTCCTTTCCTTGGTATTCTGTCTAAAACAGTAAGTTGCAAAGTGAAAATCATGAACTACTTTGATGGGCATGGACCATTTTGAAGGACTTGAACCTTTAATACTCTGGAATCTCTAGATGCTATAGTATTATTATAGGTGCTGTGAAAAAGTAAATCTTTACCTTTGTTTCAATACATTTCAATACTGTCACATGAAAGTGNTCCAATTTATGCACAAAAATATGACTCATCGAGTTTTCTTAGGAAGAAAATCCAAGTGTGAAATTAAAATCCAAGCCTTTATTGGGAACATAAATCTTCTCCCTTAAATTTGTAAACATTCAGATTTCTGGACTTGATATGGGATTCAGTTCTAGATAAAGAAATATTTCCCACTTACCAGAGGCTTCTGGATTTGAGGCACATGCATATCTGTTTGCAAGCCCTAGAAGAGGACACCCTCACTACCCAGGTGTTTTTCATTACAGCGGACTGGATCAGCCAGCATAGCATCTTCTGAGATGCCACGAACTTGTCTTCAAAGACTATACAATATTGCTTGATGGTTTATGATACTAGGTTGTTTTCACATCAGAGACCTTTTTTTTTTCCATGATGCCAGGACACTTTTTGTTCTCGTAAGCAGCTCATGTTAACAGTTTCAGCCTCTCTTTTAACATCAATAATATCCTGTATAAACTTAAACATAACTGAATTATAAATATGTAGTGATCTGGCTTTTAGTAGGAGAGCATAACAAAGAAAAACTGTGGAACTCACAATTTGTTGAAAGAAAAACATGATCAAAGACTTCAGCTGCTATGACAACCTGCGTTCTAATGAGCTCAAGCAAAACAAAGTTCTTAAAGGGCTGTGCTTAATGACACCTTGCTTTTGAGACAGTATACTTCCTGCAATTTTTAAAGATTTCATTAAAACATCGTATGTCTTTTAAGAGCAAAATGAAAAATTACTTGTTTTTGATAATTGGTCTTGCTCTCAAATAGTCTGCAAGGCTTGTTCAATCATTTATTTTTAAAAGGATTGTGGCTAACTTCAGAGTACTTGCACCATGTGGAAAATAAGACTGTAGCTCTCTAAGGCTCCAAAACAAATCACATGTTCTGAGATTTTAATTTTCACAGAACTTGGTAAGAATAAGAGTAGTTATAGTTGCATTTCAGGTGTATGTTTTTGACACAACATGAAATAAGATATTAAAACACTGTAAACTATCATTTACTTGGTTTTGAGAAGTAGTGTCTTGCCACACAAAAAGAACAAAAGTATAGTGTTATGGCAGAATTTAAGAGAAGTGTGTTCTACTCAGACTGGAGCATTTTCCTGCTAACCTCACTGATGTTTTCAAGACCGTATTTTTCTTGCATTGAGTGATTTAATCTTCTGAAACCAAGACTCACTCAGAATACAGTGTTTTGGTGATACCTCTGTATTGACAATAAACATTATTCATTGTCTAGAAATTAATATTGCTCCAGCTTGTGTTCCTGTGTATCCCTGCTTGTCTACCTCATCCATTCCTATGGCTCACCACTTAGCATCTGCAGTGGCATTTTGGTGTCTTCCATTCTAGCTGTGTGGTAGGCCTAGCACAGATGTTCCGTGATGATTGTTTCTTTACATCCTGAAAGAGCAATATGTTTCAAAGTTTCATTGTTATAAATGGTATTTGCCATATCATGCACAATATGGCACACAGATGGCGCAGACTAAGCCCATTTAAAAGCTTTATATATATCAATAGTATGGCAATGTTTCACACCCTTATACCTTAGATACTACTGCCATGTTGATATTTTATTTAGTTTGAAGTTTTCTGCTTTGCTCTTTCCAAACTCTGCCTGTTAATCAGCCAAAAGACATGCTGTATCTTGTGGTGCATTTTGTCAGACCCTTGTACAAACAGCTGTCATCTGATAAATATATGACTAAGGCGACAAAACTTTTTGATAGCTTCCCACCATATGTTTCTGTTTAAACTTTACCTGGTGGAGGCATATCTATCACTTCAGTGTTTTTCCACTGCTCATAATGACTCCTTACCCTTTTACAAATGGGGTTATTGAAGCCAATAATCAGTGATTGTTTCAGCCTCAAGGTTAAAGTATTTAACATACAACACCTCACAATTCTCTAGACAGATACTTGAGGGTTTTAAGCTCATTAAGTTAAAGCAATTTCCACATTAAAAAAAAGATATCCAGATCAAGCTCTTTGCTTTATCTGAAAGTAGCATAACTGGAGGATAGAACAGTATTAACTTCTAATTTTGTTTGTTTGTTTGCTCATTTATTTGCTAAAGGCAATGGGTAAGAAATGGTGAGGACACTGACGTAACTTTATCAAACATGGACATAGATATCCCATAGGTTGTTGTTAAGAAAATAGCATGAGAACTCAGAAGAGATTTTTCTTTAGAAATGTTATTATTGAGCTAATCTCCCTTTGGTTTTAATTGCTGTGGGAATGGGGTTGTTTGCTTGTTTGTTTTCATTTGTAAAAAGGTAACTTTACAGATTTTGCAGTGTTCACTATAGATGGCAATATTCCAAATTATTTTTTATGAAGTTAGTCATAGGGTTCTTAGCAAAATTGACCTCTTTATCTTCTGCTGCTGAAGGCCTTAAAGTTATTTGCCTAGATTTGGTTGCTCATGAGAAAAGCTTTTGTCTGCAGACTAATAGCTAATAATAGATCAATGGCAATACAGCAACTCTGTGTTGTATTCATGCTCCTGAGTCATAGTTTAGGCTGCTGAAGAATCACATGTTCAACAAGATACCATCAAGTGAATATAAGCTGGTAGCTTTTTGTCTTTGTTTGAGAAAATGATTAACTTAATACTTTAGTGTTTATTTTTAAAAAAAAGGGTTATTTAAATTCTTTCTTCTGCTGGAGCATATACAGAAATACTTGACCTGTTGCTGATCTTCCTTTTAGTCAGGTATTGAATTTTTCCGTAAAGTTGATGTGTTTGGTATTTTTGATGTTTGATAAGTAGATCAAATAAGTCCATCCAGGTCTCTGGAAAAACTGATCTTGTCTCCTTTCTATGCTTGGTGCAGGAGAATGGATACCCTGCAGCATAGTCCCTATTTTCAGTATATGCTAAAGATCACATATGCTGCAGGCCTGACTTTCAAAATGATGACATGGTGTTTTTAATTTAATTTTAATTTAATTTTAATCACAATTAATAAGTGATGCCTAGAGAGGCTTGTTGTATTGTGTTTCTGTATGTCCTGTTATAATATTTTGTACTTTGATTTGCTCCAGTTTCCTCCCTGTTGAAATGGTTCTGCCCCTGTTGCCTCCTCCCTTCTCCTCCCTGTCAATCTCCTTGCCTCCAACCCCTGATTCCTTTAAAACTGCTAAGTCATTCCCTCAACCCCTCCCAGGTGTCCTGTCCTGTTGCCGTTACGGTGTGGCGACCTGGTTTGGAGTTTGGCACGGTGGCCCAAGGCCCAGGGTCACTCGGTCCACATGCTACAGACACCAATGTGGTGGACAGCAAATGGCATTTATTGGGGGGTCTCAGGGGTTTATAATGGCTTGGGCAGTCTGTGTCATTTCCTTCTGCTCAGGTCTGGCTGGGTGCGGTCTGGCACAGAGCAAAGGTCAGACTGCAGGGTGAGGGGGGGCTTCCTATCTAACCATACAGCCCGAGATCTTCCGCTCGCTTGTCCCTGACTCTCCACACTGTCCATCACTCGGCAGCCCATCCCTTCTCTCTAGAAACTTCTACCAGGGGCATCGAGTGATAGGTTCAGGCACCAGGGTCCCTCCCCTGAATCATCCTTATTGCTTCTCCCAACTGTCTGTGTTCCCAATCTCCACACCCCCGTATACCCTCATTGGTAGATGGGTGGGCCCCTCGGGTGGGCCCCTCCCTTGTATCCTCCCCAGTTTATAAACTGCTGCACAGCCCAGCTTGTGGTCTGCTGTTGGTTGGCTTCCCTGGGTTGTGGATTCCTCCAATACCATCCTTCAATGAATCTGGACTTAACCCCTGACAGGAGTCTGCTCCCTTACTTCTACCAGTGTCGTTCAGAGTCTCATCCATGCAAGGAGAGGGCCTTAGCCGCCCTCCCGAGGAACAGGAAAGCATCCCCCGCCATCCCCTGTGCCAGAGCGAGCCACGACGCTCCAAGTGGACATTTGAAGGGGCACAATGACACAGGCTATCTGGAACAGAGGCTAGATAGTGTTAAAGGAATAAACTATTCATGAAAAGGCCTTCAAAGGATACACCTTGGGCAGTACAAGGGCCCGGCTGTGGCTACCCCCAAGATGGACCCAAGCTGGACACAAGATGGATGGCTGGTCACAAGCTTTCACACTTTTACAAGTTTGGACCCATTTACATATTGGGGTCATTTGTCCAATTACAGCTTCAAGTTATGAAGTTCCATCCTCCCAGATTGCTCTCCTCAGTTCACTGTTGTTTAAACTTCTTGAGCCTAAAGCTTCAATGGTGTCCTTGGTTCTCAGGCTGGAAAAGATTGTTTTGTCTAACTAAACTGTGAAGAGAACATGCTGACACTTTATATGAAGTTCAGAGTTACACACTAAGGCATTACAGAATCTGAAAAATATGAAAGCTAAGACTTAAGGCATCAGAATCAAGAAATGGATAACAAAGCTGTGATTTGGATAATGACACAGAAGAAACAAGCTTTGTTTTTTCCTTAATTTTTTCTTGGTTTCATTAACTACAGCAGTGTCTGTCCCATATTCATCCAATGTTAATCTTTGTATTGGGTTTGTGTGGCCAAGTTTTAGTAGTGGGGGTAGCAGCACAGGGGTCACTTCTGTGAGAAGCTGCCAGAAGCTTCCCGTGTCTGAGGGCAGGCCCAATGCTGGCCAAGGCTGGGTCTCAGAAGAGGTTATTGAGAAGAAGCAGTTGCAGGGAGGGAAGATTAGGGTGAAAATATGTGAGAGGAACAACTCTGCAAACACCAGGGTTGTGGAGAAGGAAGGCAGGAGATGATCCAGGTGCCAGAGCTGAGATTCCCCTGCAGCCCGTGGTGCAGTTCGTGGAGAGGCCGATGCCCCTGCAGCCCATGGAGGTAACAGGGAACTAGAGATCCACCTGCAGCATAGGGAGGAGCCCCAAATGGAAGCAGGTAGGTGCTCCCTGAAAGAAACTGCTTACCCGTGAGAATCCCATGCTGGAGCGGGGTCCAGGTAGCATCTGCATACCTGTGAGGAGAAGCCCACGTTGGAGCAAGCTTCCTGGTAGGAACTTGTGACCCTGTGGGGAGAAGCCTACACTGGAGCACCCTGTATCCTGAAGGACTGCACCCTGTGGAAAAGGGACAAAAATTTGAAGCAGTTTGTGGAGAGCTGTTGCCCACGGGATTGGCTCACATTGGTGAAGCTCGTGGAGAACTGCCTCCTACAGGAGGGACACCATGCTAGAGCAGGGGAAGGACTCCTCCCCTCTGAACAGCGGTAGGAACAACAAATTGACCATAATCCCCATTCCCTGTCTCCCTGCACAACTAGAGGGGAGGAAGTAGAGCTGAGATGGTGAGAGGGCATAGGGAAAGTGTTTTAAAGGTTTGATTTTACTTCTTATTATCCTGCTCTGATTTTTTGGTAATAAAATTAGTTAATATCTCTAATTCAAGTCTGTTTTGCCCATGAGAGTATTTGGATTTCCCAGGTGCTTATCTCAACTAATGAACCTTTTGCTATATTTTCTCTCCTCTGTCCTGCTGTGGAATATTGTGATAGAGCAGCTTGGGTGGTTGCCTGGCATCCAGCCAGCGTCAGCCTGCCCCGGGTGGGGGGTCCCTGCCATGAGACCACATTCTACTGTTAGAAGTAAAGTATGTTCTTACCATAGAAATCTGGCCCAGTCCCAGGAGTCTCGGCAAGTTCTACTAGGCTGTGCAGAGTTTAGTATACAGCATTAATAGATCTCTGGAGCCAACAGGTATATTAAAACAGTATAAAAACTACTCAGAGTGGTTGTATCTCCTTTGACATCCTCCACTGCGTGGACTGCAGCGTTTCTTTCACCCAGGCTTGGTTTCAACTTTAGTCACTTGCATTTGCAGCACTGGGAATTGCATATCCTGTAACAGCTAGCTTTTGTACAGCTATTAATCAGAGATGATTTTACTCTTTGGAATCACAGTAGAGAAAGTGAATGAAGACTAACACCACGCAATCTACCCAAATTACTCTTTAGAAGACTCTAAGCAAATAAAAGAAATAACCTCATTTGCTACAACAATTTTGCAAAACATACTTTATATATTCCTTACTATTTTCAAATAATACTTACACTGGTAGATGTGTGCCTGCAACTACCGCAGATATCATTAGAAATAGCATTTAATTATAACAAAACTAATAGTATACTTTTTTATTTCCCTTAAAAGCTGATTTGCTTGAGGCTATTACTAAAACTGATTAGCCTTTTCAGTTTCTGGAAATTATGTGAATGTTTCTTCTTTTGTGCAACATTAATATGTTCCTTTAGTTGAGTATTCTGCTTACATGAATACTTCTCATTCTCCTGTTTCTGTGGAGCATTTATTTTGGGACAATGAAAAAATTACAGTAATTATTTTTAGGAGAAACGGGGACATAGCTCTCAGCTAATGGTTGAAATAGCTGTGAAAGATTCTTCCTTACCCTTGGAAGTCTTGGCAATGGAAAGAAAGTCTGCAGAACTGCAACTTACACCTAATTGTGTGCATCGTATCTTCATAGATGATTATAGTTTTGCAGCGCTCCTCTGTGACAGAGTGTGTATCTGCTCGGGGGTGTAAATTCTTGGCTGGGTCTCTTTAACAGTCTTAGTAGGATGAGGGAAAATGAAAAGACTGAAAGGAACAAAGATGCAAAGATTAAATTCCGAAGTAATTGAAATCTTTAAATCAGGATTGTCCTTTTCCAAAGAAGATGTTCAATTTTAATTATATAGTTTGGACTTAATACTTTTGGTTTGTTCTGCTTTATTTTGTTTGATTTTTTTCTTTTGTGTGAGGAGTAGTTAGATTCATGAGGGGAAAAAAAAAGCCAGCAACTGGATACAATAATGTGTACACTCTCCTACTGGCCTAGGAGTAAACACATTAATTCCAGATGTTCAGGGTTGTAAAATGCAGACTATTCTGTTTTGCACCACTATTATAGTAATACTGATTTTTAAATTTCTTTTTCCTGCGTGTGCCTTGTTTTGAAGATTGAAAACTTGCAATAAATCCTTTGATACAAATTTAATCTGGCCAGTGATAAGGTGAAATGAGTCAGCAGTGCCTTGGCAGCCAGGAGGGCCACCCTTGGGGCATCAGGCACAGCATCACCAGCCAGGCAAGGGAGGGGATTGTCCTGCTCTGCTGTGCTCTGGGGCGGCCTCATCTCCAGTGCTGGGGGCACTTTTGGGTGCCACAACACAAAATATTGAGTTTTAAGAGAGTGTCCAAAGGAGGCCGTGAGGATGATGAAGGGCCTTGGGGTGAAGCCATGTGACGAGCTGCTGAGGTGACTTGGTCTGTTCAGCCTGGAGGAGACTGAGGGGAGACCCCACTGCAGGTACAGCTTCCTTGTGAGGGGAAGAGGAGGGGCAGGCACTGATCTCTTCTCTGTGGTGGCAGCAACAGGGCCCACAGAAACGGCCTGAAGTTGTGCCAGGAGAGGTTTAGTTTGGCTATGAAAAGGCTCTTCACCCAAAGGGTTGTTGAGCACTGGAACAGCTCCCCAGGGCAGTGGTCACAGCACCAGCCTGACAGAGCTCAAGAAGTGTTTGGACCAAGTGCTCTCGGACATGTGGTGTGACTCGGCTTTGCTGTGCAGGCCAGGAGTTGAACCTGATGATCCTTTTGGGTCTCTTCCAACTTCGCTCATTCTATGATTCTGTGACTCTTAGTATATACATTTTGAGTTAGGAGTAAGTTAGCTCTTTCCCCACAAATGAGGAAAATTTCCGCACAGATTAGGAAAACCAATGCAGAAATGTTCAAAAAACCCCTTGTGATAGCCGAAGTGGTTTTTTTTTTCCTCCCCTGAAATAGGGCAGGTAAGGTTATATGAAATAATATGTCAGTGTGATTCCTTACTTGCACAAATCCAGCTCAGTTAAAAATTTTAAAACTACAAATCACTTTTGTTGAAATCAATGAAATTACTTGCTGGCGAAAAGCTGCATGCAAGAATGAGAAAAGAGGGTGCTGCAGAAAACATATGCATGTGCCTCTCTTTCAGTTAGCTCATGAGAGTCTCCTCAAGTATACATGAATAAGTAAGTTATTATGAATTATGTGCTTGGCTTTATTTATCTTCATCTTCTTCTTTGTCAGTATCACAGCTGTGATCACCCAGAAAAATAATGTGAAATTTCCACATTGCTGTTTCCTATTTATGTACACAGTACTACTAGAAGGTCACAGTATCACAGGCACCTGCTTATCTCAAAGCAGAAACAAAACCAACCATAAATTTTGAGGGTTTTTTCCTAGCTTCTGATCTTGTCTGTCGGCTTTCTAAATTTCATAGAAAAATGGAGAAAGTTATTAAGAGGAACAAACAAGACATTTTCAAAAATTGTCTCAAAATACATAATTAGCATAGAATGTTGTAGTATTTTGGGGTTTTTTTTTGATGGCTCTCTTGGGTAATTAGTCTTCCATCAAGCTCTCTCTTCCTCAATACCAAGGTGAGACCAAATAGAAATACTAGGTTTAAATTTTACAGCTGATTATAACACAGATTATAATTGTATTTTATGTTATGTCTGCAATAATAGCAACTCAAGAAAACAGCTGAGAACTTGCAAAGGTAATCTTTAGGTGTGGTAATCTTTATTCTGTTTATAAGTTGAGATACATTTTAGGACCCCCTCCATTGCATGTTAGATTGTTTGGTGAGGTTGTTTTTAGTTTACAGCTGCCTACAGCTTCTGAATGGCCATACAAAGGATGTGGCAGAATAATGAAGAGGAGAATTCTTGCTCATATAATCTGTCTCTTGGTGTAGTCTTCTTCCAAAAAGATATTATTGTACTGAAATATTACTTAACCTTATGCTATATTTTTCTATATTATACAAGACAATCTTATACAATGATATCCTCCATATTTAAAATTCTTAGTGTTCACCACAAAAAGAAATAATTCACTTTATTCATAATATCTGCTAATTATAACTTCTAGTGGTTTGATGAGTACGTGTGAAACTTGAGTACATCTAAAAATTAGTCTTACACTTAAGAGTTCCATCTTTGTAGTTAGATTGCATTAGAGCAATGAACAGTCGTACATGCAAAAATAAAGCATTTGTAAACTATATAGAACTCTTTGATGTTGCTTAATTATGTTTCTTTAATATCTGTTCTGTTCTTTCCTGATAGAAGCCAAACCCCTCCTACATTCTAGTCTTAGATCTTGGCAATTTTCAACAATAAACAGAAGAGTTCCAGATGCTCACTAAAACTACTAAAAAGGACTGCTAATTCTGTTTGTGCCATTGTTGTGTGAGAGTTCTTTTTCTCCCTTGAGACCTTTCCTCTTCTAATGATTTATAGAATGGCTGTAAAATGTTGTTTCATGCTACATTCTGCAATAAAAATATAATCTCAAGAAGACAATGTGTTTTCCACAAAATATTGGACTGTTTGTATTTTGTTGCTGTCCATTTAAAGTTTATCTTTAGACTTGGTCTTTACCACATTTTCTTTCCTGAAACAGAAGACAATTCTGTTAGAGACCTAAGTGACTTCTGACTTTGAAGCACCAGCCTCTTTTCACTCACACAGTTAGATACTCTAAAAATGGCTATTTCAAAAACCTATAAATATTTGTACTTGAAATCAACACAGAGTTTCTAGACTGCTGTTCATCCACAAATAACCACTAGTTCAATTTGCCAGCAAGCAGACAACTGTAGCTAAACTCAAGAGGAGTTTTTTACATTTTGCTTCATCCATGGAAAGATCAGAATCTTTCAGACTAGTTGCCTGTATCATTAAAAAGTTAACAGAGCCAATGGGAGGATAGAGAGAGTAAAAGGAGAGAAAAACAAGGGAGATACAGAAATCATCCCATCCAAACAGAAACACAATGGACAGACTGAATTTACTTGTGTCTTTATACTATCTCTGGAAGCAATCTATTTGAATTGTTCAGAACAGACATGCCTTCAATGTTTCTAATGTCCAGTGAACCAANCACAACCCATTTAGTTTCCATTTTAACAGCATTAGCAGTCAAATGGAAGAAATTTCCTTCAAACCCCAGTGGCTCACACTGAGAATCCTTTAATCTGAAAATAACTATCTCATGTCATAATAGGCATTCAGAGGCCACAGGCACAATGAATTGGCTACTGTGGAAATTCCTCATGATAGAAAATAGAAAAGGAGACCCTAAATTGATCACATGAGTTTAGCTGATCATGCAGCATTTGAAGTATGCATCTGACAAGCAGCTCTTCACCCTCCAGGCATTTTTAAAATATATCTGATTCTCTCCTGGTTAGGTAATGAAGTCAAAACTCTGTCTCCACATCCTTAGGTTTTAGCAGTTTAAGGCCGCTCTTGTATTGTTAAACCATTTAAAGCTTTTTCTTTTAAAGAAAATTCTATTTCTTCTTTTCTCCTCCTTTGTAATTTTAGGGGAAACAAATTTTTATGTCCAAACACCAACTAGTTCACTTCAAAAATGCACAGTGAAAGGAGGAAATTCTCTCTCCCTAAAATATGTACCTAGTTATAACACCTGCTTATAATTTAAGGTGCAGAATTGATGTGCAGAAGTTTTGTGCAGGAGCATCCACCTATCATGAAATTTCCCCTTTTAGGCTACACAGATGAGGGCTCTGTCTTTGAACTCAAATGCCTTTTTCTAGTATTTCCATTGGGAAAACTATTATAATTAGTGAGTTAAAAAAACATTTTCATGCCATTTTTTAAAGATGACATTTCTGCTTTCTCTTATTTTAGCAGATGCAATAATTTCAGAGAGCTGTTGTTGCATCACAGAAGCTGATCAAGATGAGTCATCTCATTTATAATTAGTCCCATGGTGGTCAAGCCTGTGAATGACAGCCTAGTTCTACATGACCCCAGAGAGTCAGAGCTGGAAGTGAGTGAGTGAGTGAGTGAGTGAGTGAGTGAGTGAGTGAGTGAGTGAGTGACCTCCTTCCTGTGCCTCTGCACAAGGTTCGTACTGGCGTCGAGTGGCTCTCAGTTACTGCACATTGCGCACCTGTGGTATGTGAATGAAAGTGTGCAACCCACCCTATTCATCAAAGGAGAAATCACCAGGGGTAGAAACCATTTGTAGCAGGCACATTCAACCTCCTGCAACCACCAATAAAAGGAGAAAGAAAGGCACTTTGCTTCTAGATTGTGGTGATGAGGGCAGTGGCGCTCTCTTGGTTGATCTGTGTGAGTGGCTGAGTGTGCTGCCTCCTTCATCAGGTATCTGCCAGAGCCATGATGAGCCAGAGAAAGCATGGAAGGAGACTAGAAGAAAACGCATGACCAAAAAGTCATTCAGGTATTCAGTTTAACAGCAAAACTGCCCTTTTCTGTTACTTTTAGTATTCTTGTTTACTGCTTTAAAATATATTCATTGGTTTCAAACATTAAACTTCAGAGGTTTATGCACAGACATCCTGCATCTTTTCCATGACTTCCATATAGTCTGAATTTTTCATCTTACATTCCTACTTTTTAAAATTATCTTTGTTGTTATTTGGGGGGCTTTGCTGGCGGGTTTTTTTTTGGGGGGGGGGAGGTTCTTTGTTGTTTCTTCCATTTTTTAATCATACCCTGCCATTTTGAATGTCAATATAAGCTCTGATGGGACTAGATATAATTCTGGATGCACTTAGATTTCAATTATACATCAAACTTAGAATCATTTGAAAATAAATCTTGTAATCAGGTGCATATTTGGTTTCATTTATTGCTTATGTTTGTTTCATTTATTTGGTACAGGGTCCTCTTGCTTCTTGAGATTTGTACTCAGAGTAAATGAGACAGCAGTTTAATGGAATATACTAAACTTGGGCAGTGGTCTATTATTCTGTGCTTTTTTACCTAATTTTTAACACCTTCCCACACATCAGGCTGACACTCCAGGTGACTTGCCTAGACTCTAACTATTATATAGTATTCCTGGAGAGAGACTTAGTTTTCAATTGTAGCTCCTCCATTAATTAAGGTTCTGAGGCTGTTATAGCTTCATGAGCTTCAAGGAACAATCAACATGAATAATGAAATATTAGATAAAAGAAGGAAATGGTGTAAGAATAATGAAAATCTTGCAGTCAGACAAGAGGGACAGAAAATGCCACCATATCCCTGTAGCCGCCCCACAGGTGTTTTGAAGAAAATGGAGCATTTTTAAAAGGAGGGATCAAGAAATACTGTCATTTAGAACCGGAAGAAGTGGATTGTATGTTCTTCAGTAGAAATAAGGCCTTGCTGAGTTTTGTCTTTCTCTTCCATCTTATACAGGTATCTTAACTGTAATGTTGTGTGGAAAATATAATTCATTTACAACACTCTAGTTTTGTAAGTCAATGATATAATCTAGAGAATATACTGCACTATTTACCTGAATAAGTATATATAGAACACTGAATATTTTATCAAGACTCTTTGGTCTTGGGTAATAGAGTGAGGTATCATCAACCATTCTCCAAGATGAAATGCAAGTGCTTAGATAACTTAACTAGAATAACACAGATCTTAAGGACCTTTAAATATATGAAAAGAATAAAAAATATTTCAATATTGT
>WBNQ01033096.1:68275-80861 GCA_013401375.1 Spizella passerina | reverse complement strand
TCCCAAGCCTGTTCCACACCTGATTTCAGTTCACACAGCATAAACACACACAGTCATGCCACTTCCCTCAAACACATTCCCATTTGCACAAAAACAACATCTGTGGTTACTCAAAATATGGAAAACACATTTGGAAAGTGTTATTTACTTCAGGTGATCCAAGTAGTTAGTACTGGCACATTTGAACCAGTAGGGATGTAATTTTCAGATCATTCTGAAAATTAGGTCTCTCATAAGAGCTTAAATGCAGGAGGTCAGAGGTGTGTTCCTGTTAAATGCCATGCTAGGTCACTGAACTCTGTTCTCATCCCTGCCACAGAGCTGACATGCTGGGACAAGGGTGCTCAAATCTGAATTTTCTGGAGCCAATAGTTTTGAGGTACCTGGGTTGAGATAACTGGATCTCAGCAAAGCAGCTGAGCAGCCCCAGGCACATCTGGACCCAAGGGCAGCAAAGCTCTGAACAAGCACAAATGATACTGGAAAGCCTGAGGATAGCAGGCCAAACACAATTGGAAAATTTTGACCACTCCTCACTCAGTTTTCACTAAAACACTCTCTCCTCTGACAGTTTTTATCCAAAAATAACATCCATGAAGAACTCAGATACTACAGTGATGGCCACAGGAACATCTCCATGTGGAAACTCTTTCTCCAAAGTGGTGTTTGACCACAGACAGCCTTGAGGCAAGGGGCAAAAACCAACGAGGGGAAGCAGGGTGTGAAAAGCTGCTCCTTGAGAGCCCATATCCCCATCCCACACTGGGGCAGGAACCCCAAACCCAACACTCAGGAGCTGGCATGAGGTATCAGGTCCAGAGAAGGGGCCCACAGGGTGTTTCTAGCTGCAGTCAACACTGCCATCCTTCAACTGATCAAAGCAGCCACAGCCGCAGGGAAAACCATTTCCCAAAACATATTTTGTTACATTTTACTCAATTCTATTTAGCAACTAGAAACATGAAGACCTAAGTTCAGCCAAGACACGAAGCTAAAGCAGTTAAAGCAGGCTGTGAGAGAAGTGAGGAGTGCCATACTTCCCGAATGTTCTGCTGCTCCATCTCGTGCCTCTTGATCATCGTTTTTCTCTTGAAGGATCGGCAGTTTTTGTCGTAGTAGAGTCTCTGCTGGCTGAGAAGCTGGGCCTCCTCTTCAGCCTGTGTGTGCTGCAGGTTCTCCTTGTGTTTGGATATCCTTTCTTGCTTCTCTTTCTTGGGTGTGCTGTGGTCCTCATTCATTTCCTGCAGGGTGCGAACAAGGCTTTCCTCAGCACCACAGTGACACAGGACATGGGGGACCTTGCTGCCTCCTCCTCTGCCACTCAGGTCATGAAAGGCCACCAAAATCCCACTACAAATCAACAGGACCAGACCTGTCACCTGGCCATGCTCAGCCCTGCTGCCCCTACAGCTGTTCCAGGAGCCACACCAAGAGTAGGAGGAAAAGTGGCCACTGAGCTCCTCGATTATAATTTTCTCACCTTTACCTTTAACAGCCAATTATTTTTGCAATATGGTGAAGACACCACTTAAATAATGCATTTTGGTACATATGAAGTTACTTCTCATCCTAATTTATGTAAGTGATCACAGGGTTTTTAGTCAAGGGACACTGAATGGCTGCTCTGATTACTTGAAAAAAAAAAAGAAGAGGAGAAAGGGGAAGAAGAACTCTCTGTGAAGTCCTATTTTCCCTCATCACCCTTGGTTTCAAAGATTCTGCTCTACAGCAAATTGTGAAACACCTGTAGCCACCCTCACAAATTGTTCTGGAAATGCTGCCAGATGCTCCCAGCTCCTGAAAATTTACTTGCTGAGAATCCAAAATTTGCTTCCACGCCTGACAGTATCCCTTAAACCCCTGGGCTGGCCCAGGTTTATCAAAACAAAAGAGTGGTTCGTGTTCATTCCACACCCCTTCAGCCCTGAAAATGAGAGTTTCTTGCCTCTTTAATCTTTTCCTTGCAAAGCTTGTATTGTTTCTTCTGACTTTCTAAAAAGGTCGCCAGGTCTTTCTTTTGCTGAGCCAAAATCTGTTGCTGGAATTTCTTTTCATCTGCTGCAGCTGCCTTTGCCTGCAATGTACAGAGAGAGGAAAAAAATAACAATAAAAAAAGAAAAAAAGGTGAGTGAGCAGGTGCAGAATCCAGCACAAATTATTGTTGTGGTTGTTGATTTTTGGTCAGTCATTTTGGTGGCTGTGCTAGGCAAAGCCATCAGCACTCAGCCACAGGACAGCTGCTCACAGAGAGAATGCTCACATAGGTCTGAGGGCTTCCTTGTGCTTCTCACCTCCCCACCAAAGCCATCTCAGAGAGCACAACCACACCATTTTATCAATGTGCTCATTTTTGGACTGAGTGACAGCTTTGTCACCCCCTCAGCTGAGGCAAAGCTCCCACCAAGGTCCCCACAGCCCCTTTTATGCAGCTGTGGCACTGGTGGATGCCAGCAGAGTGCCCATCAGCCAGGAAGGTGACTCGAGGCTGCTTGAGGGAGCACAGAATCACCAGGTTGGAAGAGACCTTTGAGATGGTTGAGTTCCACCCAGCCCTAACACCACAACTAAACCATGGCACTGAGTGCCACATCCAATCTTCTTCTAAACACACCCAGGGACGGTGACTCCACCACCTCCCCAGGCATTCCAGTACTTTGTGTAAAAAACTTTTTCCTAACATCCAACCTACATTTCCCTTGAGGCAGTTTAACACTTTGTCCTCTCATTCTGCACCTCAGACCTTGGGTTTCAGCAGCAAACCTGGGTTCTCCTGTCCCTCACATCCACCCAGCACTCACCTCCTTCTCCATCACAGCCACTTGCTTCTTGGCCAGCTTCTCCAGCTCAATGGACGAGTTGTTGGCGTGTGTCTCCACCTCCTTCTGCAGCTTGAGGCGGTGCTCGTCCATCTCGGCCTTCAACTTGTTCTCCAGGGCGATCAGCTGCTTCTGGTGCTGGCGCCGCATCCGCTTATATCCTGACATCTGTTCCCGCAGCTCGTTCTCCTGCTCATGCTCATGGATCTGTCTTGTAACCTGGGGGGGAACAGGGCACCCACTGCTCCATGGCCTTGCTTCCCACACAGCTCACTGGAGCCAGGCCCTGCTCTCAGCAATCCATGGGTTTTGGAGGTGCTGCTGATCGGTTTCACAAAGCCACGGGGTTTCTCTGTGCTAACTTTTAGCCCCCATCTTTTCCTGAGACTTTTATGCCTGAAAATTAAGCTGGAAATGCCATATTACAAATAAAGGAAGGGAGTGGTTACTCATTGATGCCCTCTGAAGGCTGCCTTCAGAGCAGAGACTAGATGGAGCTAAAGAATAGAGACTAGATGGAGCTGAAGAATAAAGTAGGGATTTACTAAGAGGCCTCAACAGATCCACCTTGGGCAGCACAACCCAAAATGGCCACACAATGGATGATCGCTCAGGAGATCCCTCACTTTTATATATTCTGGTCCATTTGTATATTTGAGTTAATTGTCCAATTATAGCTTTAGCCCATGAAGTCCAATCTTTCTGGTTTTCTCTCTTCAGTCCCCATTGTTTATGCTCTTGGGTCTGAGATCTGAGTCTGCTGCCCTTGGTCCCCAGTTAAAAAAGGAATTGTCTCCCTGTTCTGTGAAGAGAACTCACCATACCCTAATATGAAGCCAGACTTAGACACTAAAGCAGAACAGAATTTGAAAAATATAAAAGTTAAAACCTGAGGCATCATTATCACTCCAGGACACGCTGGAGGAGATCTGGAAACAAAGGTGGCTGATGGAAAACATTCTTCAGATACCTTATACAGATGCAGGACTCAGATCCTTATTCAGATTCAACTTATTCACATCCATGGATTCCCAAGAAGCAGCCAGAACCCCCTCAAACCCCCATTCTTTCCTTCCTCCTCAAGTCACCCCATGCCAATTCAATCCCTCAACATCTATTTTCTGCTATGAGGAGCCTCCTTCTAAACATCCCCTTAAAATTCAAGATGATGGCAGACTGAGCTCATTTCTTCCCAGAATTGAAAGTTTTCTAACAAGGGAATGCTGTTCTGGAACTGTGTGCTCTTAACAAGATTGATCAGATGGTCTAAGCAGATATTAAACCCTGCTCAGCTGAAACAAACTCACAAGTTCCACATTCATTTCCATGCCCGAGTGTATCCATGTGAAAGGAAGGAAAAAAAAACACCAACAGGCTGTGCCAAAAATGTTGAGAAGAAAATGCAAATGGTGATGCTTCCATTCCAAAAGAAGAAAAGTGTCCAAGACTGGTTTTTATTTTTTTAAAGACAGTCTCAGGAACTTATGAAGATCTGATCATTTATACAATCTGAGAATCAAAAACTTGGTACATGTGTGGAACTGCAGCCCCTGATTCTGTGCAAGGGGACCTTTGCTTTGCCACTTAAGTGTGAAGAGCTCAGGCCTTTGAAGGTGATCAGTGAAGCTTTATGAACCAGGAGTCCCTCTTGCAGCCTTCCTGATGGATTCCTCCACAGCAGCCAAAAAAACTGAACTGGCCCCTGCTATGGTGCTGCTGTCATTTGAAGGCAGTTCTGTGGAGATTTTTGGAGTTTAGATGCAGGATGGGATACACCTACAGAGATGGGAAAGCTCAGGTTCAACAGAAGAGCAGCTGCTTTAGGGAGCTGCCATCCCAGTGCACTTGCTGGCTCCAGGGCTGGGAGGTGACAGGAAGCCAAGTCAGAGCTCCAAAATCAAGAGAAGAACATCCTGACTGAGGAGGCAAATGACAAATGACCCCCAAGGCTTGGGAGGAGGGTGAAGAGGAACTCAGGAAGAGCCTCCCAAAGATTGCAGAGGAACCAAGAACCAGCCTGAGCACAGCACTGTCACACTTGGGGTGATCAGTGAGGCCGAGTACCCACCAGTGGTGATGGACAAACCAATTTCTTCCTACAAGAAATTTCAGAGTGTCATTGTGAAGCAGGCTGGATTAAATAAACCTCAGCCCCTGGTGCAACAGAGCAGCCTTGTACATGCTTGAGACACAACCAGGTCCAAGGCAGCCACCAGGAGCACATGGGAAGGCAGGAATGACCACAGAAACACAAACACTCTGTGAGCCCTGTGTTCTGCTATAGCTCAAAAAGCTCTTGGTTCTTCCAAGAGTACCAAGGACAGCTACACTTGGAAGAAACTGGGAAGTGCTCATAGGAACGAGCACATTTCAGTCAAGTTCAGCAAGAATAAGATCTCTGCCAGAAGCTTCCAGGTAAGGAAAATTTCTCTGAGAATCCAAGTTAATGATAAGGACAGATGCCAGGTGAGACAGGCAGATCACCAACAATTCACACATGCCATTGCCAGTTCAGTGACATCCAGCTGAGAGAACAGCCTTGGTCAGGCACTTGAAGAGAAATGGAGATCTGGGAGCCTCCAGCTGTACCAGATCTTCCTGGATGTGCTATTTTTGGGGCCCAGCCCTTTTGTGAGCAATGGGATGTTCTGCACGGCACACTCCGTTCCCAGACCTTGGCAGAACAAAGCAAACAGCAAGAGCCTAAGAAAAAATGGATCTAAGGATCCTCCAGCAACTCTGCCAGTCTCCTTTGGTCTGATCTCTAATGAGATGTAGGATGTGCACTTGTTTTATTTACAGCAAAACTCATTAACTTTTATCCTTGTTTTTTTCCCTGCTCCTCTGCACCCCATTTCCAATTTTGCTCAGCTTTATCGTGACAAGAATTCCATCTTGGAAAGATTTCCCATGAAATCTAGGATATTTATCCCTAACAATAGGATGCAATTGCTAATTACAAGCCTAGCTGATAAAGCCTTCCAGTCACAACAGAAGATGAGACATTAAAAAGTCAGAAGAAAACAAAAGCAGTGTCTCATCCTAAAGATGGGAGAGGAGAGCAGCAGACTTGGTGGACATCTCATGGATTTAGTGTCTCTGTTCAGCAAACTCATGATAAAGACTTCATTTATCACCATAACCTCCAGTCAAGCCCAACACTCCTCAGGACAGTCTTCAAAGACAAAGTCTGCACATGGTGATCTCAGGGGTGGCAGAATGTGGAGGAAATGAACATTAGTGACTGAACATGCCCAGGTCAGTGCCAGAGAAGTCCTTCAGACTATGAATGAATTCAGAATTATGGTTTTAAAGATAACACCTCTAATGAATGAACAGCTCCAGCAACCATTTTAACAAGAAAATTTGGGGATGTTCCATTAATCAGCTTTCTGGTGTTCTTAGACAAAGACTCCTGGAACTCCATGCACTACTTGGAATATCCTGAGTGGGAAGGGCCCCACAAGGATCATGGAGTCCCCACCCCCTGGCCCTGCACAGACACCCCAGCAATCCCACCCTGGGCACCCCTGGGGGCATTGTCCAAGTGCTCCTGGAGCTCTGGCACCCTCAGGGCTGTGCCCATTCCCTGGGGAGCCTGGGCAGTGCCCAAACCCTCTGGGGGAAGAACCTTTCCCTGATACCCAACCTAAACCTGCCCTGGCACAGCTCCAGCCATTCCCTGGGCCCTGTCCCAGGTCACAGGGAGCAGAAATTGGAGCTGCCCCTCAGGAAGAAGCCCACAAAAACCCCCACAGATTATGATGAGGCAAAAGATGATGACTACAAAATTTGTTCTTCATATAAGCAGGAAATGTCAGGATCCTTCACACCAGAAAGCTGCAGTTTCCTGGAGCCCTCCGTGCAGCACACAACAATAAATCAGGAGAACCAAAAACCTGTATAAACCAGAACAGCTTTCATTAAGGTATGACATTTTCTCAGTTTCTTATCTCTCTGCATTTTTGGCATACACAAAACTGAGAACAGAGATGTCTTTTCCAACCTACTCCCACAGGCAGTTCATTTGCCATAAAATCCAAACTTACTTTCACCCCTCCAAGATTTTAGCTTTACATAAGGAAGTTGAGCTCACAACTTCTCCTCCAAACCAGCAGCTGTTTAGAGTTCCCTTTTCTACACTGTTTATCCAAGATACTGAACCTCTTCTAAAAGACAGGAGTTTTCACCTCTAGATAACTGAAATTCCAAGCTCCTCTGTGCTGGAGGAAGCAGAGCTCTGAGCAAAACACTGCCAGCTGCTTCTCACAGCAGAGGAGATGAGAAAGAACAAGTCCAAAATTTTAGAGGAAAGGTCTACAAAGGCAGCAGCCAATGAGTCCATTGGGAGAAACTCAACCCTCTGGAATAAAACACCAATGCTCCAGCATAAAAGGAACAGCTCCATGTGAAGGTGCCATTTTCCTGGCCACATCCAGGGAATGCAGCTCCCATGGGCACAGACACTTGGCTCTGCAGGCCCACAAGAGATCACATCATTCTTTCGCTGGCATTTGGATTTCAAAGAGAACACCAAGACCTTTGATAGAGCCCTCACTGTCTGATCCTTCTGTGGAATGAGATGTTACAGATGTGAGGGAGGAATCCTTCCCCATGAGGGTGGCACAGGGTGCCCAGAGCAGCTGTGGCTGTGCCTGGATCCCTGGAAGTGCCCAAGGCCAGGCTGGACAGGGCTTGGAGCAGCCTGGGATGGTGGAAGGTGCCCCTGCTCAAGCAGGGGTGGAATGAGATGAGCTTTAAGATCCTTGCAAACCCACCCCACCCTGGGATTCTATGAAGTTTTAACCACTTGATCATTGCCTTTGAAAACTGCAAAAGCAGCTGCTGAGGAGATGCACGAGGAAGGGGGGAGCTGAGGGGTCAAGCTTGAAAGACACCCACAAGTGCAGATCAATGCATCTCTGAAGAGATTCAAAAAAAGCTTTCCCTTGAAAACATTGAGAGGTGTAGCTCATCAACATGCAGAACCTCTGCCCTCCTTTTCAAACAACAGCTTGCTGAGCTTCAAGAGATTCCTGGTTGTAACTTTTAATTTATGGATCACTGATAATCTGAGAAATAATATGGAGATGTAAGTGCCTGGTCTCCATTTCAGATGGTAACTTTTACTCCAACAGCAGAAATATGCAGGGTATTTTCCACCACTGCTCCAGGTGAGTGATGGTTACTGCTACCACACAAAACTGATTAAAGTGGTCCAGGAAAAAATGACTACTAAAATTGCTGATTGAATTATGACCTAAGTTAAGCTCCTTCATCTTTCTTACTCACATTTGCAGATTTTCATGATTTTCTTTAATCTGAGCAATATTAAACCACTACTGCAAGACTCAAAAAGGGATACCCACAGCCTGTTTCTTTGTGGAGAGCTCATGTGGTTATTTTCTCTGGAGATGTGTCCAGTTTCCCTCAAATTCACATGATGCTTTTGCAGAGTGCCAGGGCAAGGGAATCACTCTCCAAACCACTGGGTCACCTGAGTGCTCAGCTGTCTAACACAAGTTCCTCTGTGACCTCTGCACTCCCTGAACTGCTTCAGCTTGTTTTTGGAAACAGATCCAACCTGAACTTGGGATTACTTTTAGGAATGCCAGTCTTACCTTCATCTGCAATATCCTGATCTATGGGGAGAAGAGCAAGGACTTGAGGGCCCCAGGTCCTGGACTGCACCAGGGGGAACAGCTGTGGAGTGAGCAGCCCCAGACTTGGTGCTTTTCTTCTAAAAACATTGCCCTGGTCTCAGTGTTGGGGGTGGATTGCAGAAAATCCCATTAAAGGAAGCTTTAACACCCAAATATCATCCCATATAATTGAATTTGGGGCCAGAACCCCCATTTCTGATTGTCTGCAATACAGGCCACCTGATGCTCCCAACTGCACAACCTTTCTGTGCAGGAAGATGTTCCCAGCTGCTGAGAAATGGGAAGCAGCCAGCATGTAGGGAACCATCAGAGCTTGCTGGTTTGTTTGTTTTCAACCCCTGTGGGATCTTGGGCACCCATTCACACAGAAATATCTGTTCCAGCTGCCATTGAAAGAGTAAATTAACACAGAGAGATGAATAAAACCTGAATTTCTGGGTTTGCACTACAAATTCCAGGCATGTTCAGGTCCTTCTCCCCATGTCAGCTCCATGACTGACCTTGCCCTTCCCACAAATATTGGGCAGGGAAGCAGGAAGAAGTTCTCCCTTGGCCAGAGGAGCATCCAGCACCTCTCCCCACAGACATCATCTGGGCACTGTGATAAAAAGTGCTCCAACATAAGCACTGGCACCCTGGCTCTGTGCAATGGGTTTAAACTTTTATTTTCCCCCCCTGGATTTCCATTTTGCAACATGAAGAGGTGGGAATGGAAGATTATTAAAGGGAAAGCTCATCACCATGAAATATTTCTGTGGCAAACACAGGGTCAGTTCTGCCCCACCACACAGCCTCAGAAGCAAGGACACACCAACACCTCCTGGAGTGCCCAGGGTGGTGTGTTGGGAACTTCCCTCTACGCTGGGAAGGGGAGATGTGTGTGTATGATGGGGATAACAGAGTATGTTCCACAGAAAACCCAAAGAAGAGAAGCTCTCCAAAAAGCTTTCCATCTTCCCCACCCAAAATTAATTTTATCTTGATCATCCCTTGGTCATTGAAGCAGAGAGATTCAGCAAATCCAAGTGAGTAAGGAATGAAGGCAGACACAATCCCAGCCCCACAGGAGGCTGCCATGGGATTTAGGAGTGACCTTGGGATATCAGCTGTGTTCCCCAGAGCTCAGGGAATCCCTCACAGCCCATATTTCCATGGGCTCCCAAAGGGACCTGGCCATGCAATCCCTTCAAGGCACCCCAGCAGCCCAGGGGTGACATTTCCAGGGAGGACAGGAGTTCTGGGCTCTGCTGCTGAAGGCAGGCCACAAGGTGCAGCAGCTTTGCACAGGGAGTAAAAGAACATGAATATATTCATCACACATATCAATTTATCAATGAAATTGTATGTCTGGAGTATGATACATGAGTCATTCATTATTTCTGCCCTCCAGCCAACCTAACTGGGTCCCACTTTTATCTGCTCAGTGCAGGCAGTAGAAGAGCAGCTTTCACTACACTGGGTGAAAACACACACACACAAAAAGGAAAAACTCCCAGGGCAGAGGGTCTCCAGGAGAGCAGGGATCCTGCCCCTGTCAGGTGTGCTGCATGAAGTCCTCTAACACACACATTTCTAGGTCACTTTAAACTGGGGGGAGCAGGGGACACCAGCCTGGGGGGCACCCAGGGTATGTGCACCCAGAAATACACCTGCAAAAGATGTGATTCAGATGCTCCCAGGAAGCATCTGGGCAGAAGCCTGAATGCCACAGCATCGTTTTAGATTTTAACAGCAGCAGCCACAATCACACCGAAAAAATTTGTGCTGCTGGCACTGCTGCTTGCCTCCAGCCAGCACCTTCAGCTGTGGTCACACACACGCACACAGAGGCACAGCCCGTGCCCTGAGCATGCAGGAAGGAGTGGGAAGCAATTCTGGGGATGCAGAAATGGTGGTCTGGAAGGAGAACCCCCATGGTGGAGGCAGGAGGAGCGGGAAGGGGAGGGCTCGCTGGTGTCATTTCGGGGTTGGTCCAGGATGATGTCATAGCACTGAGCGAGTGCCATGGCCAAACCGTGGGGACTCTCTAACGCTCCCCGTCCATCTGACCTCTAATACCAGCGGGCTGAAATATCCAACAGCACATTGGTTTTCCCTGTGAAGGGCCATTTTTCACCGCTGTCCCTGGAAATGCTGCTCCCAGCCCGGGTGGGTGGATGCGGGGTGGGGGAGGCGGCACACAACTAACTCTTCCGGCACACACCCCTTTCCCTACTACAAAGGCATCCACAGCAATCACATTTGCAATAGTACAAATCTTGATGGATTCATCCCATCCCCCTCCCCTTTGTAAGCCCACAGCCCGCTGTAAACCCTCTCTCTCTCTCCCTCTCTCTCCCTTATCGCAGCCCAGCAATCCTTCCAAAGGATCAGGCTGGAAAATGCAGACACGGTACATTGCTTGAAATAAATGAATGAATGAAATAAAAAAAATAAAAAAAAGCACCAGGCAGCAGCTCAGGGCGGGCAGCAGCGATCTTATTGTTCCCAAACCCATCTGCATCTGCATCTCCACGGCGTTCCAGCAGCTCTCACACCCTCTTTATGCACATGCAGATAAATATATTAACAAAAGGGACAGGTGGGAAATGGA
Source organism: Spizella passerina (assembly GCA_013401375.1). Lineage (NCBI taxonomy): Eukaryota > Metazoa > Chordata > Aves > Passeriformes > Passerellidae > Spizella > Spizella passerina. The sequence goes on along the minus strand of WBNQ01033096.1, from coordinate 69,789 downwards.
GGGGTGGGGTGGGAAATGAAGATGATATTAACTTCACCCAGGAAGGTGGGCTATCTCACACTGGAAATGCACCGAGAAATTAAACATATTTCACATTTACATCTCACACACACACACACAGAGGTAAAATCTCTTTCAGTGCAATATCCAGTTGCTATGCCAACAGCACCAACAGCACGGAGGGATGGCAGCGAGGGGCTGGGGAGCGGGGTGGGGAGGGATGGGATGGGGTGGGGTGGGATGGGGGCTCTTACCAAAGATGCTGATTTGATTGTGGCAAAGCGCTCTCGGTTCCGGTAGTGGAGGGCCTGATTCTGCACTGACTGGGTAGGCCGCACCTCAGGCCTGCGATCCCTGTGGCCCACCTCATCCCTTATAAATACATGATCCTGCAGAAATGGATAAAAACAAGGAGAAAGTCCGGCTGTGCTCTTCCCGCGGCGGCTGCCTCTCTCTCACCCCTCTGTCTGCACAAGCGCGGCTGTAGGAGAGGCATAGTTCAGCTCTCTGCTTAGCCCCGGCAGCTCCCACCGTACAAAATGAATAAGCAACACATTGCAGCTCGGCTCGGCGCGTCAGCTGATCAGGATGCCTCTGAATCCCTGGATCGGGCTGCCTTTTTTTTTTTTTTTTAATCTCCTTCTTTTTTTTCTTTCTTTCTTTTTTTTTTTTTAAACCTCCAGTATTACATATGTGCCAGAAAGAAGCGAGGCGGGAGCAGGAAGCGGAGCAGGGCGATCCGAGTCCTCGGGAAGGTCGGGTTCAAGCACTGCAAGCCAGCGATCCCGGTGAAAACGTGATTCCCATGTCTAGGCACGGAGATCCTGTTCCCTTTTAACACCACAGCAACATCCTGCCTCATTCCCTTTGCCCAGCGCCGTGTCCTCGATAGGGTTTCTTTGTCCCTCGTTTGCTATCTGCTGTGGGGGACGAGCATCCTGGCTAAATCCACGGCAGGCGGGAGAGCACCAGGAAAGCCTCCGTGACCACTCAGGGATCCTGCTTTCCAGTCATGATCCTGCACAGTTCTAGCACTTTCTCTCCACAGCCCACAAAGGATTTTTTTTTTTTTTTCTTTTTAAAGCAACAGCTCCCAGGTTTTAGCAGGAATGGTTCCTGGTGCAGCTTCCCCTCTGCTCCCTGGCAAGGCTCTGCCAGGAGAGGCTGTGCCCTTCCCAAGCAGCACAGGCAAATTTGGGAGTGGAACAAAGCTCCAGGAGAAACCCTCCTCAGAAATGCCAGCAAAAAAATCACACCACCACGACTGTCCCAATGGGAATGGTGAGTGCCAACAGTCAGCACACCTGCAGGCTGCAGCCTGGGATGGAGCAGCCTCTGGACACCTGGCACACCCCGCTCCTGCCCGGCCACACTGGCACCCACCAGTGTCATGACTCCCACCCTCAACCTCCAGCTCCTAAATCCTCCCAGGAAAACTGAGATTCTTCCTGAATTAAATCGAGTTTCCAGTTCTTTGGGGTGCAAAATAAAGGCTGCCAGTGCCTAGAAAGCCC
>WBNQ01033096.1:26647-48081 GCA_013401375.1 Spizella passerina | reverse complement strand
AACTTTTTCCAAAGTTGTTAGAATAAGTTTCTAAGCAGCTTTGAGACTACAGGGAGCAGCAGATGGAAGGGCAGCAGCTGCTGCAGCCTCACCTGTGGATCCTACAGTGGGAGTGCAGGTAGGCCAGCCCCTGCAAGGCACCGTGGGTGATGGCAGCAATCTCCACTTCCTGGAGTGGCTTCTTGTGAACTACAGAGGGAAAAAAAACAAGAAAATAAAACAAAACAGAAGAAAATAAATGGGATATTTTCCCGAGAAAGTGTTTTTTTAAAGAATGGAATCCCACCAATCTGCTACAAAGAGAAACTAGGGAAGAATTCTTCCCTGTGAGGGAAGAACGCAGACTGTGACCCTGTGATCTTGGCCCCCAAGGAACACTAATTTTTGTAAACTTTGGCTTTGATTCCCTATTTTGACTCAGATTCCCCTCTTTCTTTGCAGGTGCTGTTCCAGTGTTGAGGTGACAGCATCCTCCTGTTCTAAAACCCATCTGTAATTATTCCTGCACATAGCAAGGCACAAGGGTGATCTCTGCAGGATTTTATTAGGGATATTCCATCACCAGGCAGCCTAAAAAGGCACAGATTACAGGAACATACCTGAACACTTTTACACCTTCATTTGACAAAATTAAAATGTGTATGCCAACCATCTGTAGCACTGGGAAAGCCTGAAATTGTTCCTAGAGAATGGAGCAGGACAGACAGAGCATCTGCAAAACTCCACTCCCATCAAACTCAGGTGGGGGCACTGGCAAAAAGAAAATCCAAGATATATCAAACTTACCTTCTAACAAATCAGAAGCTGATCCTAAACAGTACTCCATAACCAACTGCAAAAAAAAAGAGAACATCATGCCTTCAGGTATCTCTGGAAGCATTTTGAAATTAGGAAACATCTTTACATTCCGAATTTAAACCACATGGTGGCTTTAACACCCTGATTAAGGGGGAAAAAAAAGTAGTAGGTTTTGTTAGCTTTCCATCAGAAGATGCAAAATTTGACTTTATTTTAGTGCTGTTCAAAGCTATTTCAGAGCCTGTGCTGAGGGTTTGAGTGCTGCAATGTCCATCTGCTCCACAAGCCCCTCACTCACCCATGCTGTGTGCTCCTTCAGGTAACAGCCCTTGTACTCTATGGTGTTGGGGTGCTTCAGCTGCTGCAGAAACTTGACTTCTTTGATGATATCCTGCCATTTCTAATGAAAAAACAAAGCAAAAAATGTAAATACATTTCTCTTTTCAATCCTCTACATCCTTTCATGCACCACACACTGTAGGTCAGTCTGAAAAGTGACCACAAAATTATTTTACAATATGAAGATGCAAAGTCAGTGTTGCAAAAGCACAGCTGTAAATCAGTTGTCTGGGTCCCTCCTGCACTGGGATACCCCCCAAGATATATTTAACAGCTTGAGGCCTGCCAAAATAACTTTCCTCCCCATTTTAACTGCAATACATTTCACTTAAATGCTGCTGCTTTGCAAATTGAAGTGTTCAGGGGCCTCAAAGTTAGTAAACTACAGAAAGTAGCAGTGAGCTGCTCACCTTCTGTAACACAGCACAGAATCACAGACATTTGGGAGAAAAAGCAAGGAAAAATGAGTTTAAACCACCCCTGTTTGCTCTTAACAAAGAAACACACCCTGCACATCCACACACCAACCCAAAGGATCAGTGGGTCCAAGTTCCATACAAAAATAAGAGGAACCATTAACACAAAACCTGAAATGAGACTGAGATTAGCAGCAATTTGATAGAATGTCAAGAATTTCAGAGAGATGTGCTCCAGTGGCCAGTGTGCTCTTAACACACTTCTTAATAAAATTATTTCTGAAATAAGATTTCTAAAAGATTTCTGAAATATTTCTGAATAACAAGCCCCATCCAGGCATTCTGAATCCCCACTCACTTCATTCCACTGAACTATTTGTCAAAATTTGCATAAACTCATTTTCTCTCTGCAAACCTCCACGATTCCCATGGAAGGGAGCATTAAAAGCTGTTCTGCAGGGGTCAGACCAGAGCTGCAGCTCATTCCACTGCTGACATTTCCACATTTCACATTTCCACAGCTCCTGAATGCACAGCTGCCTTTATTCCCCTCACCTCATTTGTTTGCTTTCCACTGTAGGACATCTTCTTGACTGCCACCACCTCATTAGTGTGGGAATTCGTAGCCTGGAGCAGGGAAAGAGAAACATTAAAAAAAGCAAGAAATAGATTGAAAAAAGCTTCATTTTTTCCCCCCTCCCTACAGAGTGAGCTGTGCCTGTGGCAACTGCAGGATTTTTTTTCTCCTATATCCTTACAAGCTGCTGCATCTCAGAGACATCATCCTCAGGATATGATTTACCACACAACTGTTAGGAGACTTTCCCCTGATTTTATCTGGCCATATCCACTGTTCCTTCCTCAGAATTTGTGCTACTTCTCTATTGATATGTAAAAGGCTCAATATTGCACCTACTGAGAAGCCTCAAAATACAGTTTAATTGGAATTACAGTAAAAACAGTTTTAGATGAACCTTTGGCAAAATGTCTGCCAAAGACACAAATAAAGAGGTGTATCAAAATCTCCATGATTTCATCCAAAAACTCCATACAACACTGACATTCTTGAATAGTTGTTTCGATTTCCAGCTTCAAGAAGGTGATTCAACCTGGAATTTGTCTAAATTTAAAAGCTTTCCTTTCACTGCACTAGACCTTAGTTTTGCAATGAAAATTTTGCAGCCATCAAAATTCTACTTTTCTGCTTGGATGATGCAGGGATGGTAATTAGAGGCTAAAAACTCAGGTTTGGAAAGATCTCTCCTTCCTGGACTGGCACTGCCCTAATTTCTGCTTGTTAAGGGTAAAAAAACCAAGATTTTAGTCTTAAAACAGTTGCTGAAATCCCTGTACCTCCAACCATTTTTGGGACAAAAAAAAATATCAGTGACAGTTAAAAGCTTAAACTATAATAGAAGCTAAATGTGGTAAATCCTCCTTTCAAGGAATGTATTAACTAATGACATTTTTTTGAGGCATGTGGGGACTTCAAAGAAAAACTGTGTTGAGTGAACCAGTGGGGCACAGGAATTACTGAAGGGAGGTGACACAGGCCCCTCACAGCTCAAATAAAGCAGAGAAAGCTGAAAATGAGTAACTCTGGGATAAGGCAAAGCCCTTCCCCAGCACCTGCACCCTGATTCAGCACAGAGGAGATCAAGAGTGTTTTACTCAGATGTATTTATGCTTTTTTCTGCCTGTCACATCAATTCCAAGCAGCTCCACCTGGCCATGGTGTGTGTCCTTCCAGGTGGATTTGTCACTGAAGGACACACTGCCACCTTCCCAGAGCTGGGGGAGGCTCTGGCTGCTCCAAGAGCTTGGGATGCTCCTGGCTGAGACAATTCCAGGGCTGTGTGAGCACTCCTGGGGAACAGCCATGTGCTGAGGCCTGTTTGACATGATACCTTGAGAAATTATATTGTTATCTCTCTAAATATACATGAAAATGCTTATATGACATAAAATTTAAGGTTTCTCTCTTTACAGCAGTTCCACCAACATCTCCATCACTTCACACAACTCCACACAGTGAACTGGAATGCTTAAAATAACTTATATTAGCTTATAATAAGAGCTAGATGTGTCAGGGATCTTATCTTAATACTTTCCTGTCTGATATTCAGAAACCCAGCTCCAGAGAACCTGATCCTCCTGAGGGGCTGACCATGGTTCCAAGCAGCTTTGATTTGGCTTTAACTGATTTCTTCAATATTGATTCTACTTCAGTCTCACTAATGCCTAATGAATTATAATTATTTCCAATTCCAGTATTTTGGATTTGGCTTTGTTTGATACCAACTGTAAAAGCACCATTTTCCTCATTTCTAGATTAAATGAGATGTGTATCAATGAGTGCCATACATCCATCCTGTGTGAATTCCCATTCCTCTGAGGACTCTCACTTTGCTTTTGCCATAAAGGAACTTGTAGAGATTTCCAAGTATCTTGAAATTCCAGTTTGGCAAATTAATTTTCAGCTGCTTAAATTCAACTTTTAGCATAAAAACACCATATACTTGACCTGGATAGTTTGGTGCACTATTAAGACTACAGTAAACTGCTACTATAAATATGTGGCATTCACATTCTCTGAAAAAATCCCTTCTCCCAGGATTTTTCTCCTGGGAAGCTGAGAAGCCTCAGAGAAAAGGAAAACAGTTCTTATGTCATTTGCTTCTCCTGTGTTTTGCTCACGTGGAATGTGTTTGGGGATGGGTTTCATTGGTTTCTGGTGTGAATTGTTTGACTCATTGGCCAATTGGGGCCAAGCTGTGTCAGGACTCTGGAAAGAGTCACGAGTTTTCATTATTAACTTTTTAACATTCTGTAAGTATCCTTTCTGTATTCTTTAGTGTAGGATAGTATTCTTTAATATAATAGAGTATCATAAAGTAATAAATGAGTCTTCTGAGAACGTGGAGTCAGATGCATCATTCCTCCCTGCCACAAGGATCCCTGCAAATACAATATAAATACGCTGGAACATTGAAGACATCAGGAGTGATTTGGAAACACTTCTTTTTGAGATGTATTATCACAAAACTAATGCACACAAAGCACTAAAAACTCAAGGAACACCTTCTACAAATGCTCAAAAGCCTTTAAAACATCACTTAAAATTATTCTGTTCTCCAAAAAAAGAACCAACTCTACTTACAAAGTAAACTGCTCCAAAGCTTCCATGTCCAATTTCATGCAAACCCACGAAGATTTCCTCAGGATCATCCTTGTAGAAGAGGTCAGCAATCTCCGGGTCCTTTGGCACCCCTTTGCGCATGGTGAGGCGTGTCAGGAACTGCTCTGTGCTCTCCAGTCCCAGCCAATTCCTCCCCTCATCGACAAAGCCCTTTGCAGACAGCTCTCAGCACCTGCTGGCAAAGTTCATCTTTAATCTGCTTCCCCTGCACGTGCTTCTGTTCACACTCCTCTGACAGCAACACCAGAGGAAACACTTCCAGCAGCAATAGCCTTCACCATTGCTTCCTCCCCCCAGCTAATTGTTTTTAATTATTACTCCTATTTAGATAGAGAGATTAAAATGCATTCAGGATACAACAGCTCTTTATCTCACACAGGAAGCAAGTGCTGCAGTGACACTGAAGTCCACTTGAATTCAAGAGTCCTGTTGCTACGCAAAACATCCTGTGACAGGAGTTTGTTATTCTTCACGCCAGGCTCCCAGCGTGTCAGTTTTTAGACTCTCTCTGTTGTTCCTCCTACTTTCCTGGGCTGTTTGCTTTGTTTCTCTACTCCCAACTGCCAGCTGGTGCTGGTGGAAAAGTCAGCTGCTATTCCACAGCAACACTTTGCAGCCATGTAATTGTTATTTCTCATTTATTTACTCAGAGCTGCATGACAGCCAGTGCTGCTGGATTGTGATTGCTCCCAGCACATGGAATTGCTTTTGAAGAATCCTAAACTCCATCCTATAGGGCATATCTTTGCCTCCATAAATTCTTCCTTAGCACAGAACTGAGCTGCATCTTAATGAAGATTTTCAGTATTCATCCCCAAAATTTTATTTGGAGGGAAGGAAAAAAAAAAAGAAAAAGGAAGAAATATCCTAATATCAGGAAGTTTTCAATTTCTTAACAAAACATCTTTAAAAAGCTGCATTGACTCATTAAATACTCATATGCAAAGCACTGATGGGGGCCTTTACTCATCTGCTTTTGGCAGAAAATGCAGCAGAGGAGCTGCAGCTGAGTCACTTGGAGCAGTTTCCATCAGTCTGGAGGTACTTTCACACCTGTGGTTCAGCACCTCCTTCACTGAGGCCACATTTTGTCTGTGCACAACAAACTCCTGCAAACACACACCAGGACCTTCAGCTATACCTAAACCAGGGCAAAATTTACTGGGATACCAGCTGAAATGTACCAATCAGATTAATTTTAAACTAAAACACACATAGAAAAAACTTTAGAAGGTTTTGGAGTTCAAGTGCCATCTGGATGAAAGCAGAATTTTGGCCTGGCTGAGGGTCAGTGACGGAGCAGAGAGGAGAGGGGCAGTGAGAGGAGCTCACCTGGATAGCTGTGGCACCAACCATGCTCCGTGGCTCACATTCCTTCCAGCAGCATTGTCCCGCGCTCCCAGCCCTCCAGAATCTCCTACTCTGCAAAGAAAAACAGGAACTGGATTTAGAAACATGACTTTGAAGTTTTACACCTTATTCTAACACACAAAACCACCACATCCAGTAAAGGCCAGTGACCGCAGGGGAAGCACAAGCAGAACTGGCTGAGAATGCTGATGGGGTGCCTTTGGGTGAGGATAAGCATTTCCTATGCTCCAAAGCCCTTGGACTGTGCAGCACTGGAGGACAGAAAACCAGGAAAAGAGGTTAAATGGCCTTTATAAAGACTCTTCAGCTTGCTAGGGCACAGGAAGCTCCCTCTCAGACCCTGCTTTTTAGATAATTTATAAAAGGGAGAAAGCTCAGAAAGAATCCCCATCCCTGGCAGTGTCCAAGGCCAGGCTGGACAGGGCTTGGAGCAACCAGGGACAATGGAAGGTGTCCCTGCCATGGCAGAGGTGGCACTGGATGGGCTTAGAGGTCCTTCCAAGGCAAACCATGCCATGATTCTGTCAGAAGCTGACAAGGCTGTGTCCATTACTTGAGTCTCTGAGTTCTGCCTGATGACACAGAAGGCTCCAGAGAAAGCCCTGGGCATCAGGAAATCAAACACTGCTGAAATCCAGCAGGGAGAGGATGAGCAATGAGAAGATGGAAAAGGAGTGCCAGCCACACCAGCTGCAATCAGGTCACAGTGAGGGATGTCCCCACTGCCATGGGTGTAGGGACACCCCCAAAGAGCCACTGCTGTCCCCACACAGGGAGAGCTGGGAACAGCCTGAGCTCATGGAAAATGTTATCCTGCAGCTACATGCACAGCAGAAATGCTTCCAAGTTAAGCACAGTGCAATAGTTACACTGCCAAAATCTGAATTAATAGGCACCTGATTTAATGACACACTAACTCATGCTCTCCTTTATTAGGGAAAAAATAAATGAGCAGGAATCTTTCTGTTAATAGCTAACATTACCAAAAATGTTATTTTTGTTACTTTATCTCACCACAGGCCAAGAGTATCAAGCTGTTAGAAGGCTATTTGAAGAGCACCAAAAAAAGGTTCTGCACTGTTTTGCTTTGAAAAAAAAATATCTCAAGTATAAACAAAGCCAGATGAATGAAATGCTTATTCATTTTCAGCTGATTGGCCTCACCCAAAGGTGCTATATTTACTACAGCCCTGCAGACAGGGCAAAGAATGCAGTATTTCAGGTCTGGCATTCTTCAGCCAACGAAAAAATCCATTTGGCTTTTAAAAAAATAAAAACAAACTGATGGAGAAAACAGTTTATCCATCTCCAGTCAAATGAACCTCTCTGCCATTAAGAAAGGCTGTGCAGCTCCAGTATTCAAGGTATTTTAAATGGGAGGCTAAATGTCACCACTTAGAGTTAAGCCCTAAGTAATAATGTCAATTTCCAATTAGGGCAGACACAAGTAGTGAGGCAAGTAAATCTGCTTGGTAAATCTGCTCAGCAGGGCTATTATTTCCCAGTAATGAAAATCTAAAAACTTAGGGTGGAAAGTGAATCAACAGGAACCTGAGTTGTGCTGGCTGAACATGATCACAGAGTGATCCACAGGAGCCCACAAACCCTGAGAGCCCTCTGCAGACACCACCACAGCACCAGAGGCACAGTTTGGGTCCTGGCAGTGTAAAACACCACAGACACACATCACAGCTCTTCATTTAGGCTGGCAAGGTCACAAATATTAACAACCCAACTCTCCTCTAGGTATAGAGACTGAAATAGAAATGGTTTCAATCAGGGCAGAGCACTGTAAGAGCTGAGTGCCGTTAGTAGAAAAAACTTAAGTTCAAGGTATGGCAAATTTGAGCAGGTCCTTTTCATTACCAAAGTGCTGAATTAATACACCAAGAAACAATTTCTATGAGAAGCTGATTTCTGCTTTTCATCCTTGTAAAGCAGCATTTGAGACTCTGCATGTCCTGAAGAGCCCAGAAGGAAACATCATTAATCACACTGGCAGTGACTTAGGGGAGTGACAAGTAACTCTAGATTTTGGGGGTTTGGGAGATTCTGTTCAGGATTCTGTTCAGACAGCAGAGTTCCCTCAATGCTAAGCAAACCTCCCATTTAAAAACCATTCATTAACTACTTTTGCTACACAAAGGTTGTCTTCTACCACTTAAAACTTCCAGGTGCTGTATTAATTCCAACAAAAAACACCTTGACTGAATATAAAGAACAGAACACAACTGGAAGCATCTTTAAGAGGAGCTAAACTGACATTTCCAAATAATCCATGGATCTAAAATTATGTCAGTCAATGAGATAAACTTGAGAACTCAGAGTGTGTGGCTTGTGAAAAACCAGTTTGAATTGCATCTCACAGCACCATAGGGCTGTTTCAAATGTGCCCAGAAACTCACAAAATTAATTTTAGTTCCTAACTACACCAGGGTACTTCCCAAAACAAGGACAAAGTTTTCCACTCCATGCAGAAAAACAAACTACAGGAAACAGGGTGGACCAGCAGCAGATTCCACTCAGAGGAGGAGCAACATGACATGGCTCATGCACCCATTTTTAGATGCCTATTTTGAGGGGAATAAATTCACACCAGAATTATTTTCCCAAGAATGGCAAACACAGAGCCCCATTTCACCACTTCAGTCTCTCCAAAACCTGGAATACAACGTAAAGAAGGAAATTCTGAGATAAATTCAGCTGATAACTGAGTAAGAAACCTTCTGAGCTTGAAGTAAGGAAGGTGCTCAAGTTCCCCTGCAGACCCCACCCACAAAGTGACATGGTTTTGTTGGTTTGATTTGGGCAGGTTTTGTGTTGTTTTTGAGAAGCTGGAGCTCTTCCCCTTCCCTTTAATTGGTACATATGGCTGCCTGGCCAGGCCAAACACAAACCCTTCATCCTGGCCTGATTCCCTCACATGAAGACCACAACCTTGGATGAAGAAGCTTTTTGGAGAACACTTTGGAACCTCCACGTTTTAAGCTGTTCAGTGTCATTTCTCTGATTGTTAAGAATTACTTTCCCAGCTAACATGATGCAAGTGAACACAACATTTGTGTTTTTTTCCAGGCATTTCACCCATTTTAATGCTTAAACCAGGCAGATTCACATACCTGGCACAGAAACTCAAATTATGAACAGGGCATACAAAAAACACTTCCACTACAGCCTTTATTTGCTTAAATTAATCACTGAGACACTCAGGAAAGATTTCACTGTGGTCCAGAAGCAGCAAGTCCTCTCAAGTCCTTCCCTCAGAATTCTCTGAAGCAAAATGATTTACCTGGGATGGAGGTGAACAGAAGGTACCCAGTGACCTTCAGCAGGGAGGACAAATATTGCTGAGCATTTGGGGCTCTGCAGGCACCAGGGCAGGGCCCTGAGGGCACACAGCAGGAGGAGCAGGCTCAGGACACGGGGACTGCCAGGAAGGCTGGACAGACTGACCACAACCACAGCAGCAGCTCCTCAGACAGCACCTCTAGTGATGGTTTGCCAAGGAGTAACTCCCCAGACACCCAAGTGAATGGCACCTGTGGGACTCAGCACAGCAGTCCTGATGTGCAGAGTCACCGAGACAACCCCTGGGGGGCTCGAAGGCCCTGGAATGTTGCCAAAAGTGTTTGGTGGGTGGACTTTGATCCTGCACAGGACGTGACAGCTGTATGAGGATGGGAGGATCTCACGGGGATAAATGGTGAAGGGATAGACNAGAAGATATTGCAGATAAAAATTAATAAACAACACTGAAGACTGAAAACCCTGAAGACTCCTTTCACCTTTTGGAGCACGGGTCCCCTCAAGGCCGTCCTGAGCCTTTCCAGGCCATCAGAACAAACACAGAGGCCACAGGCACCCCCATTCCTGCAAACATCTGGGTGCAGCCACAGCTGCTCAGCACCTCCACAAGTGCAGGAATTTCCCTTTGGAGCGCTGGCTCTGCATGCACCTGGAATTCCATCCCAGGGCTGTGCTTGGGGGTCAGAGCAGAGCTCGTGCGTGCATCAGGTCACGAGGAGTTCACACATTACTCATGCTAATAAAACCCTGAATCACAACTGTTCTGACCCAGGCCACTGCTGCACGCTGCCCCTGGGGGATGAAATGCAGCTAATAACTTGCAGGGCTTGTTGGAGATAAATGCCTTCACAAAAACAGCTTTATTTCCTGATGAGGAGCAGTAGTTTTAAAGGAAACATTCAGTTTATCCTTCCCCTATGACCACCGTTTATACAGCAAAAGACAATAAACTCATTAAAAATTAAAATAAGACAACCTTATTTTTAAAAAAAAATTTAAAAATAAAATCAGTGGGCTTAAATTCAAGAAACAATCAGTTTTAGTCATCAGGAATGTTTCAACAAGTATGAAATCAAGCCACAGGCCAGCCCTCCCCAAAGGAATAGTCCCAGTTGTGCTCTGAAATTCCACTGTTTGCTCAATATGTATAATCACAGCTACCCCAAACCATGGGGTACAGCCTGGGCTTCAGTTTAAAAGTCAATTTTTATCATCATTCTCACAATAGACATGGAATGAAAAAGCAAGAGGCACTGGGTGTAGCTTCCCAGTAGTTTAATTTAAAACAATTTAATGAAATATGTATGCCCTTGTTAAGTTTAAGGGTAATTAACATGTCTTGGATTGGAACCTGTATTTTACCATAAAATCTAGAGAGCATTGTTAGAGTTTCTCAGGTTTATTTAACAAGATTAAACACTTTCAGTCATGAAATAAACCTTGCCTAATTAAAAATAAAGGGAAGAAAAAAGGCTTCCTGCTCCCAGCAACAACATTTCATAATATTTCATCATGGCACACTTGAAATAATTCAGCAGTACATCTGGAAGGGAGGAAAGATCTGGGAATCATTTTAAACCCTAACATACATAAACCCAAGTAGCATCATACACAGAAATACAAATTTCATCAGATCCTCTCACCAAAACATCTCTAAAAAGCATCACAGATGGGTCATGAAATTGAGAAAATTGCCTCCCTATTTTCATCATCTCTTTAGTGTTTTTATCAGGCTCTTCATCATGTTGCTTAAAACTCCAGACCATTATAAATTGATGAGTATTATGCTGTGTGTGCTACTCAGAGGCACAAATAAGTCATTGGATTTGTTTGTGGAAGCCTCAAGAGACACCAGCACACTCAGATTTTCCTACCTATTAATGTAATGGCTTCCAAAGAGCTGCATCCATTTTGTGGTTTAAAGCTATTTTTAGGTACTTTTAAAAAAAGAGTTTATATTTTGACCATCCCATAATCAAGAAAAATAAAACAAAAAACCCATCCAGCAAGTGAGAAATCTATTCCCAGAGGTGTCCAGAGTGTCCAGGGAGATGGTGCAGTGAGATCTGAGCTGCTCCTCTCACCTGCATCACAACTCAGAGCTGCAGCATCCCCAGGGACACTGAAGCCACCACAGTGGCCACCAGGTCATTTAAATAGCAAACAAGGCTGAAACCTCATCTCCACCTCCAGTTCAGGTTTTCCTGAAGTGTAAGAAGTGACTGCCACAATAACTCTGAACACAACAGAATTCTTTGTATTTTAAAAGTGGTTTCCTTATCATGACTTAGATGGCCTGATTTCTGATTTGTCCCTTAAAGGCAGAAACTGCAGGGACTGTTAGATTTAATTACCTGAGGTGAACATATAATTATGTTACTGGACAGTTACTGTGTGCTAGGCAAGGAAAAGCTGTGCTTTAGGACAGGCACATGAACTTATTTATGTAAAAACATCCTGTGATGCCATTTGGGGCAAAATGTGATTTCATTATGTAAGTGCAGGGCAGTGAGTGAGTCCTGGTGTAGTTACATGGATTTTGTCATAACATTAGCTGACTTTGAAAAAGGAGTTTTCTATTTTAAAATCCTGTTTATTCTCTTTGTGCAAGAAAACATAAACTCAGGTTGTGATTTTCTGGCAGCTGCCTCACAGTAAAAGTGGCCAGAAGGAATCATGCAGGAGGTCCTTACACAAAATAAGGAAACAGGCACAGGCTGTGTGTATGAAGGAGGAAAAGAAAAGACATTCCCTGGTCATGCAGGGTGAGAACATCTCTTACAACAAACCAAATTGTAGGGTTTCACTTTTTTCTTCTCGTTTAAGGGACAGGGGAAGGTATATGTGAAGCATGTTCTTCAAGAAAATCCAGGGATCTTCACCATGACTGACTACTAATAAAACAACTATTAATAAACAATAACTATTAATAAAACCCTCATAAAACAGCCCCAAACATCAATTTTACAGAAGGTGAGTTGCACAATGCTGTGGATGCTGTTCCTCCTCTCCATGGATAAAAGGGAAATGTTCCTCATCCTGCCCTACTGCAGCTGGTTTATTAAGCAGACACAGCCACAGCTTTCCAACACATTTCCACAACATTCCCAAGCTGGCTTTCCACAATTCCATGATATAAATCCCCCAAGACACCTCCTTTTCACCGTGTTAGAGTTCCCCCTTTCTTTGCCCCCTGAATCCGTCCCTGCTACAACTTCTCCTTTCTGAGCCCTCCTTCCTTCCTGCCTGCTCTGTGCCAGGCAGAGATAACAATTCAGGAAACAGCCTTGGGACTGCTTCACTTCATCATTTCTGCTCCTCCTGCCCTCTGTGACTCCAGCACACCCAGCTCTGACCCATTTACATGAACAACAGGAATTTGTTCCATGCTGGTATCTGCAGAAATGGCTACACCTGTTCCATTCAGGTGCCAAAGTCTGATTCTAGTTTAAAGATTTCTAATGAAACTAGAAAAAGCTTATTTGGGAAAACCCAGCAAACTTCATTTCACATGGGAATATTATTATTAAAGGATGATAGACTTAGTCTAGCAGGTACCAGCCAAGGAAATATTAGTCATTAATATTACATGAGTTACCCACTGGATTTCTAAGTTTATTCTTTTATAACCTGCAATTTTTATGGTCATTAATAAAAGACACAGAAGTGAAATATGAGTGGCTAACATCCAAAAATCTCCTTATTATCATCTAATAACTGTGTCCAAGAAGAGAGTGTTTATCCTCTATGAAAAGAGCACTGGATGGGTGAAAGTCAGGAAAGAAGAAGGATCATGTGCTGCTTTTATTCACAGAGAACTCCAAGTTTGCTGTATCAGTCATCACATGCATTTGTACAACAGCCCCCTCATGGATCCCCCTTCCTCAGGATCACTTGAACACCCTTGTGACAATCACAGCCCTTAACTGCATGCACAAGTTATCCCACTTATCATGAAAATACCAAAATATCATGGGTAGGAAAGTAATAAATAGATTTATTCCTGCCACAATACAGCAAAACACTCCCAAACAGCATGACAGAGACTGCTGAGATGGGAATAAAACCCACAGTAAATGATGCCAGTTTTCATGCAGGGTTATAGCTGGGAATAATGAATGGTTCCTTTCAGGTAGGAGGCTAAAATGGAGATCACACATGATAGGGAGGAAAAGAAAATTTGAAAAGAAAATTAGGAAATAATAAGGAAGAAAAACTTTAATATATTAGTCAGATATGTCCATTTCAAGTTCCAGAGTACAGCTAAGAAAGAATTAAAAAAAAAAACAAAACCAAAAAAACCCCCAAACAACAACAAAACATACCAAAATAAACAAAAAACCCCAAAAAACAAACAAATAAACCAACCCCAAACCAAAATCCTGCAGAATTCTAAACTGAAACAACTCATTTGCTTTAGCAGATTAAAAATAAATCTGAGTTAAGACTGAAATTACAGCTGCCAGACCATGACATTATTGCCATTATATGAGAATATACAACACCCAGAGACTCTTTCAATAACTGAGATAACTTTTGGATAACTGAGAGGTCCAGGTTTGTGATTTCAGCCTTAAATTTTGTCATCTTGGGTTTTATCAGGTCAGAAAAGGCCCTCAATGTTGCTTTAATGCAGAAAAAAACTACAATTTTAAATTAGAACTGGAAGGCAAACAAAAATTTGCTTCACTGAGCACTGGAATCAGATGTGTAAAATGCATTTAACATTGCAGCTCAAGTCAGAGCCTTCTTCAGGCAGAAACAGTTTTGGTTCCACCAAAGGGAGGTTGGCAGAGGCAGGGACAGGAAAGTCACTTGAATTAGGATGCACAGCTGGCACCTGTCCCCTCAGCATTCTCTATTTTTTAAATTAGCATTGCAGCATTGAAGAGTTTTACAGAGTTTTAATTCTCATTTTAAATAATCTATACTTAAATTTCATTTTTTCCACTCGAAATTCCACATGCAAGTTTCAGTGCTGCATCCTTGGGCACAGGGACATCCTCAGAGGAGCTTTAATGTGCTGAGATTTAATATTTCAGAGTTTTAAAAGCAGAGAGGGAAAAAAAAAGATCAGTAAACTCCAACTACTTGGTGTAAAGAAAACAAGGCAGAACTCAGAGGAAAATATGGGATGTGACTAATCTTCTCAGAGGCAAAAAGTAGAGTCTGTCTCCCAGGACCTGGTGGGTCCTTTTAGGAAAAGTGGAAGGTAGATCACCATGGAAACAGAGTATTTTATGAGGTACTTCAGCAGTGCAATTTGCTATGATAGGAACATAATCAGGAGAGCAGAATTCCCTTCCAACCAACTAGAAAAGCTTTTAGCACAAACACAGAGTGCATTTCTGCCTGCTGGAATTCCCAAAAAATGAAAACCGGACGCAGCAAAAGGCACCACGGATATCAGCTGGAGAAAAAACATCATCCAAGCTCCAGTTCCATTTTCTGGTGTCTGATGGAGCCTTCTGAAGGCTCTCAGAGCCCAGGCAAGGGAAGCCAGCAGGAGGGGAGGGACAAATCCTCCTGGAGCCCCCAGATCACATCAGTCACTGCACAAAAATCCCAAGTGACAGCACTGGGAGGGGGCTGGGGGACAAGGGCAGATTCTGGGGGTGGCACTGATGGACACTCATGGCATTTGAGGGCAGGGGGACAGGGAAATTCAGGTCAGGGACATCATTAAAGCAAGAAAGTATCACAAAAAGGAGAGCAACGCAAAATGAAAGGTCACCATAATTTAGAAATATCTCTATTTCTGCATGAGAAGCCAAGGAACTGGCAGCTGATGCTGGAATGTGTGTTCAAAGGCTAACAAAAATTCAGGTTTATTGGCAAACACTGCACAGGAAGAACCATGTGCAGATTGCTCCAAGATGTGACTGAGCTTTATTTTTGCTCTAATGATAATTTACTATTTTGAATCGCCACCAAAAAAAGCCATTGAGCAGTTTTCTATTTTTGAGATGGAGTAATGGCACAGATTTGTGTATATTGAATTAGCAGCACCAAAAGGGTTTTGGTCACTTATCTCAGAGATAACTTTAATTCATAGCAGAGTTGATAAAAACACACACAGCCAGGTCCACCTTGAGTGACTCAGACCTGAGAGATCTCACCATAATTTAGAAATATCTCTATTTCTGCATGAGAAGCCAAGGAACTGGCAGCTGATGCTGGAATGTGTGTTCAAAGGCTAACAAAAATTCAGGTTTATTGGCAAACACCGCTCTAAGATATGACTGAGCTTTATTTTTGCTCTAATGATAATTTACTATTTTGAATTGCCACCAAAAAAAGCCATTGAGCAGTTTTCTATTTTTGAGATGGAGTAATGGCACAGATTTGTGTATATTGAATTAGCAGCACCAAAAAGGTTTTGGTCACTTATCTCTTGGATAACTTTGCCATAAAAACACACACAGCCAGGTCCACCTTGAGTGACTCAGACCTGAGAGATCTCAGCAGCACAACAGGGGCTGATGATGAAATGCATCTGGTACAAAAATAGGGTAACAGACAGCAAGTAGTAATATTTTCAGCTACTCTACACATTGCTGAATTTAAAATTAATTGTAACCACACAGGAAAAAGACCTGGGGGTTGCTGCAGACAGGCTCTCTGAAAACATCTGCTCAGCAGGCAGAGGCAGTCAGAAATAGGCAAATGGAGCGTTGGGATAATGCAATGACAAAAGTAAGGATGGACATAAAAACATTACATGTTTCTATTCTGAGTATAGCAACAAAACGTTCTCAGTTGATGAATTCACCCACTGCAGCTCAGAGAGCAAGGCTCAGATGGGAAACAGAGAGGTTTCCCTCAGTGAGGAGCCCAGGACCAAGGCAGAGCCCAGCAGCATCTCCTGGGGTTGTCCCCATCCCTCAGGAGATGCAGTCCAGGACCCTCCTCAGTCACACAAATGCACCACACATTTCCCTGTGGATTTACCTCAGGAGCTCTCTCTCCATCCAGAATTTCACAGTAAATGCCTGGCAGGCTCCCACAGCAATCCTGCACGTTCCCTCCTCACTTCACTGTTCCCTTTCCTTCACACACACCTGCCCAAACCATCTGACTCCAAACCTGCTCTTACCCTGACAGGGAACACAAAACCTGCTTTAAGCCACATTTATTGTTCCTGGTAAGAAATTATCCTTGCCAAATATTATAATATGGCACTTCAGTGTATTCCAACATCTAGAGTGACAGCTGAAGAAAACGAATAAAAACTCTTGATTTATTTTCATCTAGCAGACAAATTCCAGTTATACTTTCTAGGGCTCTTTGGAACTGTCAAACTTATTCCAAGGATGTTCTGGGAATCAGAGCCATGTGAAGTATGGTTACTGTAGATAAAACACTGATCAAAACCTCAAGCAGCTTTCTGTGGATCCTGTCACCACCAAGGCTGGCTCAGGGCTGGTCCCCCCTGACAAACAACTACATTTGACCATGGCCAGAGCTAAAACATTACAAATATTGCCATCAAGCATCCCAGTGTTCTACAATTTCCTAATTTGATGTAAACAACTTTCTCAGAGCCACTTGAGCAGCTAAAGCCCAGTGCTTTCCAGAGAGAGATGTTCAGGCATCACTTGACCACTCAAAGCTTTGTTTATTTGGACAGATATTGAGATAAAATAGCTCCAAGCCACCAGGACTGTGTGAGCAAGGCCCCAGTTACACAAATGCTTATTCACATCCTCTGCTGTGGCAAGGCTGCTTTGCAGGGAGAAAAACCCTGAGCTCAAGACCACCAGATAAGGCAGTCTTGAATTTTGACAGAAAAACTCATTTTCTATTTTAAAAAAATGCTCCACTACATTTTTTTCCTTCAAGCTTGCCTTGAAAGCAATGCTAAACAAAGCAGGCTTTGAAGGCTGTAGTAGAGTCTCAGTATTGTAATCTCAAATCTCATGCAATTAAGCAATTATAAACTTTTCTAAGAGAAACCAAAATGGTCTTTTAGCTGAATAAAACATCTATATAGTTCATTCACTGATATGATCTCAATGCCCTACTTGTTACCTTTTTAACCAGGGAGAAAAAAAAGCCTGAATGGAGATTAAACAAAACATGAGGTTTTTGTCTAAAGACAACTAATCTCAACTGCTACAGTAAAGCTTTCATCACCAGGAATGTCTCTGCCAACTGTGTTTTCCCCTGCAGGCAATGTTGTTGGACTTAAATCAGAAAAAAATCAGTCATTTACGTCACTCTACTCCAGTTCTGCTTTCTATTAAGACAGACTGGAGTCCTTCCCCAGCAGCAGGGCTGGATAAAACTCCTGCTTTCCCACATTTCATGGTGTGAACCTCACCTGCTTACGGGGCAGATACGCAGCTTAAATTCCTCTAAAAAATGTATTTATGTGAGATACAGGGTTCTAAACCACAAAAATACACACAGCGTTAAAGCCAAGTTCTTCTGAAATAATCCAACTTTTTGTTTTTACCCCAGTTAAAAATACACAAACATCTATTCAATCACTCCTACCTTGTGATTACAGTTTATTTTCCATTTAACTTTCATAACTTAGATTTTGAGGAAGTGTGTGTTGAGGAAAAAGAGCAGGGAAATGAGGTTTGAGGGGTTTGAGACCTTTGTTAAGCAAGACATCAACAGATGAAGCCAATTTTCTCCTGATAAAGAATATCACCCAACCCCACTGAAGCCCCAGAAGCACCAGAAATGCCCACAGGATTAAGGTTTTCTGCTGTTTGATGGTATTCTGCATAGCCCTGAAGGTATTTGTGCAGGGAGATGTCAGTGCTCATGAGAAAATACTCATTTTTGGATCCATAACAAGTTTATGTACAAGAAAAAGATGTTCAGTTTCCCAGAGAGATGGTCCCCTCACTTGACCCTTCAGAGAATATAAATATTATTCTGTTTTGCAGATGGGAGAAATTAGAGTGTTCTGCCTGACAGTGAACATTTTCAGAACCATTTTATCAGGCTTAGCCATCCTCATACCACAGAGAAGAGCCTTCTTTTTTGTGACAGATATATACTTTAAATAATGCCATTCTGTGTTTTTTATAACCTAGATTTGCTTTTAAATATCTAAAAAAAAGTCCATGCGAAGGATTCTGCATCCACACCTGTCAATTCAACACCCCAAATAACAGTAATGCTCTAAAAACACAGAAAGGGTATTTTTAAGTGAGAGAATAGACACAAACTTAACTCAAATGCTGCTACATCCTTTGCCTTCCCATTCCCTGAAGCCAAATTCCCTCAGCAGAGCTTCCCTTTCCATGACATGTTCTGTACAAGAGTCTTAAACACTAATTAAGCCTAACAGTCCTCAGAGATGTGAGCACAGCTATAAAAAGGTTTCTGGATCGAGTGGCTACTGAAGGAACTGGCATCTGATCAAATTTTCAAGAGTTATCCTCCCTGCTTTATGAATAAATCAAGGAATTCCCAGTTTTTGAAAGTCTCCAGCACTGCTTGGTGCCTGGTGTGCATATTAACAGCCCTGTTTTATGGATTCAGCATCCAAGGCAGAATGAACCTAAGGGGATGTTTGTAGTAAAACTATGAAAGGATCCAATCCCATCATCTAAGTGAGGAATATTTTTAGTTGGGGACAGTTTCTCAATTGCAGAGCTCATTATTTTGTTCTGGTTAATTTTAAGCACAGCTGAGACACTCTATGAATGAAATATGTTTTTCTGCAGAGTGAGGCATATTGCCACTAATAAAAAGAATGAAAAATTCTGGTATTAACCAATAAATTTGTGATGGTTCAGTCTTCTACTTTAAGGTCATGTCAGCCCAAAATGCTGAAGGAGGGCAGGGGACTTTAGAAAGTCACCTGGATCAGGGTCATTACTGTACAGGAGCTTACAGGCTCCTAGAAAAGGATATTCTAGAAAGGAATAATGAGGAAAAAACTCCTTTATGAGTCTCCCTAATTAATCAATACCTAATACAAATGTATAACTAAATCTGAAAACAAGAATGGTCTTAGAAGAGCTACCCTGGATTTCACACATGTAATTTTAAAGCCTTCAGGGGAAGCTGCACTGAACTCTCCTGCTAAAGTTTTATGTATTAAATAACTATACATTTTAGTGACTTTTCCTTATAATGCTGAGAAGAATCAACACTTTCCAAAGTGTAACTACAGGGGAAAAACACTAAATATTTGTATACAAACAACCCACACCAGAACTGCATACTTCTAACCCAGCCAAATTTAAGTATTATGTGACTTTGGAAAATAATAAATATCAGCAATAACCACAGAAGTTATCTTGCAAACTCAAACACAGAAGCCTCCAACCATTTGAGATGATGCTGTTGGAAAAACTCAGCTCCACATTTCTTTGGTGAGAAGAGAATTTTCCCACAGCAAGGTTCCAGAGCAAGCCTATACTGTGCTTAAACTGTGCATTAATGATAGATGAAGCCGAGCAGGGGAACTGCCTCTGCTCCTGCTGCTCTCTAGGGCAGTGCAGCGTGCTGAGGCTCAGCTCCAGGCTTCCTCTTTTCCTCCCTGCCCCACCTACCCCAGGCTGGGCTGGGAGCCACCAGCTAAGCCTGGCTTTGCAGAGCTGGCTCGCTGGCCTAAGGCAAGGCTGCAGGTTCCCAGTGAGAGCTGCTGCTCCCTCCAGTGCCACTCAGCAAAAGCCATTTCTGCACCCAGACCTGAGGTAGAAAAGCACTGAAGGACTCGCCCTTCTCCCAGGAAAACTCCAGTAACAATGTAATTTCAGCCTTGCTCAGATATTTCACTGTGTGCCCCACAAGATAAGGCACACACTGCTCATTTTGTGTTTCTGAACAAAGGAACTGCCACCCAAAAGCCAGGGCTGGGAAACCCAGCCAGTGTTTTTCTGTTCACTTCAGATTAGCCCCCAACACCAGGATGGGTGACATTCCCAACCTGGAAAACCCCACGTTAAAATACAGCTGTAAAACACATCAGGGAGATAAATACCACCCATCCTGGGCAGCCAAAGGAGTAAATTCAGGGAATATTCCCCAAGAATGAGATGGCTCTGTGTCTCCAGATCTAACAGCTTCTACACAAAGGAGGTGGATCAGGGCATCCCACAGAGCCCTGCACACCAACAGCCTGGCACCCAAACCTTTACATTTTACTCTCAACCCTCACTTAGCTATGGAAAAGGGCAGGCCATAAGGATCTCTTGGATTTGAAGTGGGTCTGACACAGCAGCACCCCACTGACACTCTGGGCTCCTCTGGAGCACCATTTGCCTCAGACAAGATCCATCCCTGCGTGGGAATCCAGCCTTCCACACGGGAAGAAAGAGGCACACCAGCTGCTGAAGCAGCAGGTTGGGTTTATTTGGATAATGCTGCAACGAGAACTGATCCTGAGGCTCCACAGGGCAGAGCTCGGGATCTCATCTGGCACATTCAGCTTGCAGGAGAGCCACTCCCTTCAAAGCACCTCTGCCCTCTCCTCCACCATGGCAGGAGGAGCTGTGCTCCATGCCAGGCATGCAGCACCTCCCTCCAGCTCCTCGTCTCTTCAATCCCAGCTCGCTGGGCACGGCAGCAGGGCACAGCCCTGGGAGGAGGTCGATCCCATCCTCCTCGTGCTGCTGCACACCCGGGGGTCCCACTGAGCCCAAACCTGCACTGTGAGACCCTGCAGAGGCCCTGTGAGCCTGCTGGCCCTGGCACAGCACTCTGTTATTGGATTTGCTGGGAATATATGAAGGCAGAATGATGCGATGCATCTGATTCCATGTTCTCCGAAGGCTCATTTATTTCTTTATGATACTATATTATATTAAAGAATACTATACTACAGTACAGAATACAGAAAGGATACTTACAGAAGGCTAAAAAGATAATAATGAAAACTCGTGACTCTCTCCAGAGTCCTGACACAGCTTGGCCAAAGAGTGAAAACAACTCACACCAGAATCCAATGAAACAATCACCTGTGGGTAAACAATCTCCAAACACATTCCACATGAGCACAACACAGGAGAAGCAAATGAGATAAGAACTGTTTT
>WBNQ01033096.1:0-26611 GCA_013401375.1 Spizella passerina | reverse complement strand
CAATCTGAGGTTTGGGACATTCCTACCTGGATCCAATCTGAGCTTTGGGACACCCCAGCAGCCTTTGCCCCCTGCATTGCCAGAGGAGCAGCTTTCTGCTGCTCTGCATTGCCAGAGGGAGCCCAGGCCCATCTGCAGCAGCCCTGGAGCTGCAGAGGAAACTCCCCCCTTGTGCAGGATCCCTGCTGCAGCAGAGCCACTGCTGGCACTGCAGGAGGGCTGAGCCCCCATGGCATGGGGCTGTGCCACCAGCCTGGCACACAGGGGACAGGGCCTGTTCTGACTCTGGCAGTGTTTTTTTTTTGTTTGTACTATTGCACTTGTATTTTTCATTTTCCTAGTAAGAAACTGTTCTAAAGAACTGTTATTGCTATTCCCATGTCTTTACCTGAGAGCCTTTTAATTTCAAAATTATAATAATTCAGAGGGAGGGGGTTTACATTTTTCATTTCAGAGGAGTCTCCTGCCTTCCTTAAGCAGACACCTGGCTTTCCAAACCGAGACACACTCCCAAGCCCATTTCTGTATCTGGGATCAGCAGGAACTCCCCAGGAGCACAGACCCACTGCCAGTGACACAATCTGCTGCTGCTAAGGGACTGGAGCTGCTGCTCAGTGACATGTGGCTCAGGGTCACTTTCAAGAGCATAAAAACCAAAAAAAAAAAAGGAAAAGAAAAAACATGGGGAAGGTTTCTCAGAATTATAAAGAACTAAAAATAGTGACAGCAAGGTAAAACTGAAATTTCAAAGCAGAAACACATTTTCGCAGGAGTGCCACAGGACAGAAAGAAAAGAAAGCACCATCACCTTTAAAAAATTCTGCTTAAGCATCCTCATTAAAAAGGAATAAATAGTAGCAGTGTGTAATCATTACAGTAATCCAATATATTTTTGTGTCCCCAACACTCAATTAATTTTATTGAGACTCCAGAGCTACCATACACAGCTTGAGAGCGTGTAGCATCTGCTACTTCCAAGATGAGTCATGGTAGGAAATTCCCCTGTATTTTCTAGGAACCAGTCAGGCAGCCAGTGATTGAAACAGTGCTGTGACTGTATATAACACCCACACAAATGAGAAGAAATAACTTCTATCAATAAATGTACATTATATTTAATGTACTCACTGCAGATTTCAAGTAAGAGATTACAATTAGAAAGATTGTTTTGGGAAAACATTCCCCAGTTTCATTTGAATGCAATGTAAATTTTGCCAAGAAACGTTAAAGGTCAGAAGAGGCTGGAAGAAGAGAAACTAATTTAAATAAATTGCAGGAATTTGAGGACATTTTGAAGAAGGGAAGTAAATATGCAACATCCCACAGCACTTGCCTCCATTTTCAAGTGCTGCATCACTAACTTGATAATCTCTTACCACATCTGTCCCTCCCTAAACTTCAAATAATTTGTTTTTAGGGTTTTTTTTCTATACTAATATAAAAGTATAGTTTAATCATTAGCATAAAAATACTAGTGGTTTTTTTTCAAATCTTCCCCTGCACCTTGTTTTAGACAAAACTACAGAGGAGCAAATTCTTTCTCACTTTCTGACTTCATTCCAAGACACCAGACTGGAAATGCTTCATTTTGCACAGCCACGCTGCCTCCTGCATGCCCAGATGTTCCCAATCACGGAGATACTTTGTGCTCACTCTGCCAACAGCTGGATCTGTCACTGTCCCCTCACTCAGACCTGTGACAGCCCCACAAAAGCCCCTCTGGGGACACATCCACAGCAGCTGCTGCCTCTAGACTGGCCTCAGGAGTAAATCCTGAGCTCAAAAGAATCCTGGTCATGTCCACCTCTCACTTCCAAACAAGTTACCGCAGGTACTGTGATGTGCAAAATTTAAATTTACCTGAGGTTTGAGGTAAGCCAGAATAACTGGCATTTGAAGAGTCAGATGGGCTCTAAGGAAGGAGCACAGCCTCACTGACAGCACAGAACTAGTTCTTACTGAGCAGGTATGGAGTCTTTTGCTAGGCAAAAAAAATTCAAGGTGCAAACCAAACTTAGGAAGTTATTTTATACCGTGTTGATCAATTTCAATGTTTTTAATCCATTATCAAAACAGCTGCAAAGAAAGCACGTGGATGGAGAACTGCAATGAAGATTCACGCAGTTTTGGAGCACTGGTTGTGTATTTCCAGTTAAAGACACATTTTTGGGTTTGACTTCTAATCAAGAGCTCGGACATTTGTGTGCAAGCAGGCAACTAATAACCCTTCCAGATAAGGCCTGGGGCTCCTAGAATTACCAAACAGCAGCAGGCTCACCTTCAGAGTACACCATGGCCTTCTTGAATTACCAGGACTCTTGATAAAAATCCAGTAGGACAAAAGAGAAATTCCACCTCACTTTTGAATACCTGAAAGTCACCACCTCATTCATCAATGGAGAAAAGCTAAAACAAATCCACCACAAAGCAGCACCTGGAAGGATATCTGCTCACACAAGACCATGGACACAGAACAAGATTCACTCATTTTCACTAAGGGACTGCAAAGAGGGTCACAAGCCCTTGGTTTGAGGATAAAAAACTATTTGCTATCCCAATAAAGAGATAAATCCAGATGGAGAGTTTGGTTTTACTGAACATGAGTCCCCAAACTCATGCAGGCTCCCTTTGCAACCCCAGACCAGTCTTCAGCTCTCTTAAGGCAAAACTTTTGGTGAATTGTGACACCACCCACCTCTCTGCAATATTAGACTGACAATGAAGTTCTCCAAGCATGAACTTAAATATAAATTTCCACCTAGTTTAGCTAAATGTGGCACCCCATTTGAATAGTCTGCCATATTACTATAATAAATTATCAGCAGTATGTCAACAAGGACAAAGAACAAATACACAGAGTTTTCCCCAGCACTCACAGAACCCCTTGCCAGCATCAGATGTCAACTAAAATTATTTTTTTCCCCCACAGACATTGAATTTTCTTTAGAAGACTCCTGGTCAGGGGCTTTTCAGAAAATACCTCATGTGATGTAAAGTAAAGCTGAAATACTTTGCAAATATTTACACTAAATTAAGGGTTTGTTCCAAAGTATCAGATCACTACAGCTGGCAGCAACAGAGTAAGGCACAGAGCAGGCTGCAGGAATGCATAGTTGGTTTTAGTTCTGAAACAGAGTATCAATTTTATCAGAATTTCTTCCTTTTCAGACATCATATGGCCTTCAGTTGCACAGCAGCACTCATTCAGTACCAAAGCAGAATCCACAGAATCCTTCAACACAATCATATTTCTATAGTGTCTTGTTTATAGCTGCAATCAGTGCTACAAAGGGGAGATGAAGACACAAAATGTGAATATTATAACCAAAACTTCTATGTTCACAAGTCTATCCAATTCCCAGGTCCCTCCTGGTCTCCCAAAAACACAAACCCAAATTCCCTGAAGCACCAGGAAAGAGCACAGACAGGCCTGTGCATACAATGGCCTCCATTTGCCCTTATGCATTTTAAGTTATGCTACAGGAAGCAGCACTGAAACACAAACCAAACCAGATTTGTCAGAGGTCTCTGGGAGTCTGAAGAGCAGCTCATGGGCAGCTGTTACAGGAAACCTGCTCAGCAAAATGGCCAGAACACATTTGTCATGTGTCACCTCTCTGGGGAAGTGCCAGCTGCCTGCCCAGGAGTTGGTATCAGCAGGAGAAGTGTGGGTAATGCCAGTAATTATGTGCATTATATAAGGTGTGCTTGCAACACTCCCATTTCCTTCTCCATGAAGATTAAAACTGTGGCTTCTAAGCAGCTTAACTGTTTGATGGAGACAAGCACTGCTGCTCCCAAGAACTGATGTTGCAAGCCAAGGTATAAGATCCAGCAGTGTTTCCCAGCAATGAGTGCTGCTGGCACACGAGGTCAGTCTGGCCAGAAGCTGCACCTCAGGAACATCTGCAGAACCCATGCAGTGACCTGGCTGCCCCAGTTTGAGTCCAGCTGCCAGTGCCCACGGAACACAGCATCCCTGAGGGATGCAGAAGGAGCTCAGTTATCAGCACAGCATTGCACAGTCTGAATTAACTCACAGCAATCCTACACTGCACCTCAGCACCCACCTCACCTGGATAAAAGGAGGACCCAAAGATTTCACCTGTGCTGGCACTGGATGAATAAGTAGATTTAAAATGCTCTTTTCCACAGAGGATGATTCAGCTACCCCACTACACATACACATAACATGTATAGCTTCAAAATGCTTTTTAAAAACATATCAACCCACCCAGAAATCCATCTGCACAAATCCTTCAGTGTACAGACCACCAGCCCTCAGCACTGCATCATTCATAGCTCTGGTGAAGAGCTAAATGAGAGCACTGCCATTTTTACATTGTGTTTTAAAACCCATTTCATGTCCATGCCTGCTGTGTGAGTGTTACTCAGGAAGACACAACAATTCCCACAGTGTGTGCAGAACAATAAAACACAGGCAAACATGGGGACATGAACCAACCACTACACTGTAAATGTGACACTGACTTCTGTGTCTGCAGCATAAAACAGCTTCCAAACCTGGAAGTGAAATGTCAATATCAAGCTTAAAGATTAATAAATGAGCTGAGGAAGCCCCTTTGCTGTGCAAGGGCAGGACAAGGAGTGTTTTGTCACCAAAGATTAGCCAATACACAGGAACACCAAGGGAAGTATGAGCAGAAAGGACATTTCACATCTGAATGACTGAGACATTTAACCATTTAATTAATTTTCCACCATCACAGTACCTTTACAGAATCAGTCACAGAATCAACACAAAGCTAAGGAAAAGAACCCAAGTGTGCACCTGAAGTGCAGCATTCCAAACACAGGCTCCCAGAACTTCCTCATCCTCCCCTCCTATCACTCATGGCCAGAAGAGACTGGACTTTCTGAGCAAGTGAGATAAAGTAACAGTCAAAACAAACACAAACCGCCCTGTAAATCTCAAAGGGTAACCCAAGGCAAACACTCCACAAACCAGAGAGATTTTAAAGGCTGCACAGAAAATGTGTCCTTCAAAAGGCTGCACTATCTTCCCAAACAGGGACACACAGAGCCCAAGCACTTTAAGGACAAGGAACAAGATGACCAGCACATGAAGAGAAGTCTATTGTATTCATTTGAAGCATTTTTTGACAGCCAATTAAAACATATCATCATTAAAATTAAATACAAGCCAGCAAAAGCTTTTCAAACAAATTCCACAGCAAAATGTGATTTATGTTTATGGGTTGGGATCTGGGTTTAAGTCAGTCCCAACACAGGCAGCAGAGCTCTTTAACTACCTGCTCTGAGTTCCATAGAGATAAATTCTCTGAGCTCCTCAGCAGATAAATTTGGCAGCCTTACACATTGGCTCAAGATTGCCATTTGAACCACCAGAGGTTCCTTGATTCAATTCAGTAAATGCATCATTTGGCATCTAATTTAGGAGGGAGGATAACATTTTAAAGCTGCTTATGAGAACAGTGGAACATGCCCAGATCACTGTAGAAAGATCCTGGAAAAGCCACAAGGAATTCAGATGGTTAAAGGTACTCCTGCCATGATCAGCCTGGAAATGCCTTTTTGCCCTGTCCTTCCTTCCAGCGTGGATTTATTGAACCCATAATTGAAAGCATTATTCACCATCAGCTCTGTCTGATTTCAGATAACACACTCAGACTTCAGTGCAGCTTCTCACACAGAAAATGTGAAAGGGCCACCCTAACAGTGGCAAAGACAGACTGATCCCAAAACTCAGGGAGTGAAATGGTATTTGGGGAAAGCAGCTCCTTCAGGATGAACATAAAAAGTGTTTTGGTCATAGAGCAAAGCTGAACTCCAGCACACACCTGTTCTCCCATCAGAAAAAACCTTGCTCTAGATCACAAGACTTCAGCCTTTTACAGCCAAACTGAGTCAGCATGAGACAGCTTAAAGCAGTATGAAAATAATCTCCAAACTCTATGCCCTGGTACATGAACTGCTTGTGTGGTAAGCAGAAGACTTCCATCTATGAAAACACTTTTAATTTTCTTTGAGAAAGCTGGAATAACCACTGTTAATGCTGCAGCAAATGCACATGGCTATGCACTTGACCCAAGGATTGCTGAGTTTTGGTGGCATTTAATCACATCAGTATGGGGGGGAAGGGGCAGGGAGCCAGGAAAACATCACTGTGTGCCTGCAGAAAACTTGTTATTTTTAACAGTGCAGTTTAAGATCAGCAACCCTGAAGCAAAATGGTCAGAACATTTTCTTCCACCGGTGCTGACAGCACACCAAGAGCTTTCAGAGGGTGAGCATTTGAGGCCAGTGCAGCAAAACAGAGATGCCAGGAAGGAAAGCTCACCCACTGTGGCAAAAACCATGAGAAGGATGAGTTTATTCATCCATTATGCTGAAGAGCTTAAAATAGAAACATTCTATATGTCTCACCTCAGGCCAGGATGAACAACTGAACAGAAGTGAATCACTTCTGTTACAGCAAATGACTGGAAAACACTGATGGAAACTGAGGCTATCTTGCCTCTCCCTCCAACCCAGGCAAAAATCCTTATTGCTGCATGTTTTTACAAGGAGGGAACAAAATCAGATCCACTATTTTTCCTTTTTTTTTCTTTAAATAAACTAGAGAAACAGAGGCTGATCTATGAAGCCTCATCTCTCCCTGCAATCCCTGCTATGTCTCTATCTTTACCCATGGATGTAAAACTGCAAAACCAACAGAGGACAAGAGACACTTGGAAAATGCATCACACCCAGTCCTGCAGCTCTGGAGGTTTAAAAAAAGATTTTAAAATCTTTCATCAATAAAATTGGGTTTAGTGCATTTTGGTATGAAAAAACCTCTTTAAAACAGTAACTGAGAGCTTAATTTACCAAACACAGATTAACAAGAAAAAAACCCAAAAATCACATTCAAAATGAGGTATTCTGAAGCTAAAAATACCCAGCCAGCTGCAATTCCCACCTAATGCAGGCAGAAGTGCTTTGCAGTCCCCCTCCCCAAGCAGACACACGCTCACTTCCTTCTTCATTGCAACATCAGAGGCTCAACCCGATGTTAACAAGCCACAAAGTCCTGCCCAGGACTTCAAGTCACGCCCCAGTAATTACATAAAATAAGCTCTAAGTACAAGTGGTTAAAAAAAGAAAATCAATTTACTCAGCTTTAGTTTTGCTTTTAATTCCAAAATATTTTGGCTTGTCGTGAAACAGAAATGCAACTTTCATTTGAGGCTTGCTCCCTCCACCCAGATGTTTTATTAATTTTTTTTTTTCCAATCTCACTGTGGAATATCAGCACATTCATTTATCTCAATGCTATGCCAATTCAGGGATCAAACCCTCTGAAGGAGGACATTTTAAGGAATGTTTGATCCTTCTTTTTGTACATAGAAGACAAAGGATGATAGCAGTAGTGGGGGGAGGAGAGGAAAAAAAAAGGAAATGGAGGATAACTTAAAACTAAAACTCAGTTGTGCAGATGTCCCACTCAAAGGTGGTCCAAGACATCAGAGCAACCTACAAAAGCAGCAAAGATCCTCCAAAATCTTTGCAAGCTCCCAATAAAAAGGCAAAGTGTTCTCCCCTGACCTGACCTAAAAAAAGGCAGCACACAAATTCCTGCACAAGAAAACCCCTGTACACTGCATGCAGATTTTCCCCTGAGAAGACAGAATACATCACGTGAAAGTTTATGGAATCTAAATTTTAACAATAATAATTTTTGTTCTCCTGGTGTGCCCTGACACCAAAAGACCAAGAGAGCCAGGAGAAGGCTCCAGGTGTTGGAGCTGACCTGATGCTGCTCCAGAGGGAGCAAAACCTGCTGGGCACAGCAGCCTGGGCAGGGTGGGGGCATCCCCAAACAGGAACCAAAACCTTCCCCTTGCACACACACACAGCTCCCCAGCCACCTCCTACAACAGCTTTTGCTCTCTGCTGTTAAATCCCCTGCTTTTCACAAAGCAGCCTGCCCCAGCAGCACAGAGCCCAGCACAGCCATCCCTCCACTCATGAACACATGAGCTTTGCCAGGTTTTCCCACTCCCTGCCCAGATTCTGCCCCACACAGCAGAGCAAACCCTCGTGGCTCTGTACAGCAGCTCCTCCTGCCAGGGTGAGTGGGAGCTCCTCAGCTCCACAATCCCCTCTCTGACACAATTTCCAAACTGCTGGATACAGGGGCACAGAGGGGGTTTCATCCTGCCCCTCAGCCTTCCAGCTCTGCTGGGCAGGAGTTCCTAATCTATGAATGATGACACCAATGAAACATCCTCTTTGTTCACAGACAGAGATCAGAAATATGAAAGTTTTCTGACTTCCTCTCTCCACACCCTCGAGGCTCTCACCCACAGCCCCACTGACAGCAGCTGCAAACGCTCTCTGCATGGGGAGGCCCTGACACCAGCAGCCAAATGCTCTTTAAACTGAGAGGTTTTATTCTTCAAACACCCACCACAAACTCCCTGGATGGCTTTGGAAGCCAGGTGGGCTTAGCAGTGCTCAGAGAGGCTTCTCTTGTGCTGCACTGTTTACCCAAAATAATGATTTTCCTGAAGAAAAAACAAACAAACTCTCCTCATTTGTAATAATGAAACAGTCTGTTTGTAAACAATTTGGTGCTTCCTTTTCTACCTTTAGGATCTTGGTTATACACTGCAAGTAATTCTCACACTTAAACAATGAATTTGATTTAATAGGATGAAGTAACTTTTCACCTTCACTTTTCCCCTTCCTGTCATATGAGGCCAAAGCCTCACATTTTAAAAAGCCACTGTATACCTGAAATAAGAAATATAACTTAATATTTGGG
The DNA here is from genome assembly GCA_013401375.1 of Spizella passerina. NCBI lineage: Eukaryota > Metazoa > Chordata > Aves > Passeriformes > Passerellidae > Spizella > Spizella passerina. Next base: position 17,820 of record WBNQ01033096.1, on the reverse strand, counting down.
AATACCTGTATCACCATCTAGTCAGTGCCTTGATACAGACATTCTGCTTGGGATTTTCCCCCACTTTTTAAGGCAGGGATACTTGTCCATGTAAATTATGAAACACTGAGCAATGAACATTCAGCAAATTGTGTCAGGCTTTCAGAAAAGCCTTTCCTCAGTTAAAGCTGAAGACAAAACCTTAAAAAAAAGCAGGTGCAAGTAACACAGAGCATCAAAATTTGGATTCCTAAAAAACCCACTTCAAATAAATAAAACCCAGTGAAAGATGGAAGTGCTAACAATGATTTGAGTCTTCCCCAGGACAACCTAAAAGCTGCCGGAGCCAACCCACACCCAAGAAACAGAAAGTGAAACTCGTTAATTTACTCATTAACTGAAATCCAACAGTGACAGGGGTTTTGTTTGGTTTATTTTTTTTTCTTCAGAAAGATGCTCCCAGCATAATTCAGCAGGACAAGTTTGTACCATCCATCCTCATTCTCTGTCAGTTGCCATCTCCAGATCTCTGGCTTTGCTAGCCCTGGTTATTTCACAGCTGGACCAGTTTGCTGATCTGAACCACCCCTGGCAGCACAAAGATTTGTGCCAATCCAGCTCAGTGGGAGAAAGGAGAGGTGGAGTAACAGCTGGTTTTGATTCAGCACTAAAATCAGCTCAAAATTAATATTAATTTGCAGACTCATGATTTTAAATTCAAAATTTAAATTCACCAGCAATCCATTTCCTGCTCCCAACTCCCTCCAGCCCTGTGTTTCAACAGCAATCCAAGTTTCTATTTTTCTTTCAGTCAATACATTTCCAATCTGCCATGACACAGAAAACAACTTTTGTAGATAATAATGAAAAGATGAAACTGCAAAGATAAATAAAACTGTCTGGATTAGGACCTCCAGCTGTCAAGGCTGCATCTTGACTTTCAAGTGAGCGTGAATTTTAAGAAAGTCATTAAAGTTTAATAAGGTTCTATTGCTAATGACTACTTGGTTTGGGAAACAAACACTGGTATATTCCCAGAAATGGGGATTTTGCCTTTCCTTGCATAGTTATGTTATTATAATGGTGGCCAGAAGGGAAGGAATTCTGAGAGATACTTTTCAAATGTACTAGCAAATTAATTTTAAAAGCCACAGTGTCAGCATTCACACAAAAAGTTGAAGATCACCAGATCTAAGAGATTTTTAATAGTTGGTTTACACCTTTTAATACTAAAATTTCTGTTGCTAATACATTTTTAAAGGTGTTTTTTTATTTTGCTCTATTTACAGAGCGAAAGCAGGGCAAATTCCGAGTTAGGCAGACGCACAGGAAAAACTCAGCTGATTTCACAGCATCTCTTTTGGCATGGAAAGGTGCTAAGGGCTCACTAGTGGCACAATAAGTCATCATCAGCACGCTGAAGTGCCCAAACCCACTGAGGCTACGGCATGACCTGCATGCAAAGCCAGCCGTGAAATGGCAGCGAGGTGCTCCGGGCGGGCTCCAACACCCTGCAGATGCTCCTGCTCTGCTCCTGCTCTGCTCCAGCTCTGCTCCAACCCTCGGGATCTGCCCAGGGTAATTGCAGGTGAAGGCAGGAACAGCCTCTATCAGAGCTTCAGCTATTAAAGCTCCTTAATGAATGGTCTAACAATAAGCCAGGCTTAACCAGTTCTCTCACTGCAGGACCTTAACCATAATAAACCCCTAGAACATTCCTGCAGCATTTCCCAAAGATCCTGCAGCATGAGCCTACTAACTGTGCTCTCACAGCCTGTGAGGCAGGTATTAGTCAGCCTTTTTTTATTTTTTTTCATTTAAGTACAGATAAAAAAGTGAGGCAGAAAGCTGGCAAACAACTTCCCTGTGGATACACAGCTGACTAGTGGCATACAGAATCCAGATCTTCAGGATTCCAGCCCTGTCATCAGCCAAAAGGCCATCATTAGGAGGAAAGAAATTAGTCTGGTCTTATAAATAGCATTTGAATATAAGCCTTGCTAAAATATTTGCAAGGAGTTGACCTTAAACACCAGCAGGGCTGCACTGGTAGCCTGGGGCTCCTGGCAGCAGCTTGCACAGCACTGGGACTGGGATCCCATCCCTCTGCCTCCCTGGATATCTCCAGAGCCTGGATCCAGCAAGACTGTCCAACAGATCACACCACAATCTCTTTTGCTCACCTCTGGTTTGGGCTCAGCATATCAAAAAATGTAAGACTGCTCTAAAAATATAAGCAGTGTTGCTCTAAAATACTCAGGTAGCAGGAAAAAGCAAATTTACAACAAGCCTGAGTCAGCAGCTTTCTCCTTCTTTAAGGCACCAAGTCAGATTGGCAGAAATCTCCCTGTAATACAAGAACTGGAAAGCTGCAATGTAGAAAAGGTGCCCAACACACCTAAAATCCAGAGCACTTGTACAAGTTAATCATTGAAACTGCTCAGACTGTATTATCACACATTTATGTGTCATTTCTGCAGGTCTCAAATGCCTAAGTGAGATATATTTTGATTTATGGCATTTCCATATGGCCCTACAAAGAAGCAGATCCTTTTCTGCACTGTAGCTTCAATACCTGCAGCAGGTCTAACTCCTGGGCTACAATTCCTGCAGTAAAATATTAAGCCAAATACTGATTTTTGCAACAAAAACCCTCTTATGTCTCATTCTGTAAGAGCCTAACTTCATTTGGAGTAATGTACTTTCTAGTAAGGCAGCCCTATGATACCAAGTGGAAAACTACAAAAGCAGTGTTGGAGCAAACAGAAGAAAAATAAGTCTTTGTGTAGCAAAACAGTAATTCCTGTAGTTACTCATTTATTCTGGTTTTAGGTACCTGTGCTGCTCCCTCCCACCCATGTGAGCCACGCCACACAACCTCTAAACCACAGCAGGAGCTGAGTCCAAGGGAAGAGCTGGAAATGGAAAATTTGTTATCCTCTGTGGGGATCCCCACACATATAAAAACACACAAGGAATTCTGTGAAAAGGCTGCCTGAGTGGAACAACAAGTTGGAAGGTTTTTAATTTTTATTCCTCACTTTAGCAGCTAACTGTTGTTACAGGCAGGAGAGCCATAAAATCCTATTTTTGGCTGTCTGCCTCCCAAATGACAGAAAACTCGGGACTCTGAGAACATGAATGCCTCACACTGCAGCTAAAGGCTCGTGTCTCTTAATGAAAAAGCAGCAGAGAGAAAACTCCCTGTGTCCTGCTCAGGAAGACCAAACTCCCTGGATTTTTATTATGCATTAAAGCACCACTGGACTGTGGCACAGCAGATGAGACCTGACTCTCAACAGAGCCTGTTTCCATCCCAGCTCACATTTAGGGCTCAATTATCTTATCTGCTCTGCCACTCGCATACTTTCCAGATAAGAAATGTTTTTCCCCTCTTTTCAAGAGCTAAAACTGACACCACTGCCAGGGTTGAGATTAGAAATGCCAGAAATTAAAATTCATTTGGGCTAATGCTTTTTTAAAAAATATTTAATGTGCATGGTAAGGCTGGGAATTGGAGTTAATTGAGATGCTGGGAGTTTTAACAGGGGGAATGGGAGTGTGGTCCCCACTTGAGTTTCCTCACAGGGTTTAGGTCAACCATCAGTTCACCTCCAGTTGAGAAACTGCTCAAGAGTTGGGAGGGAAGGAGGGAAGGAAAAAAAGCCTGTTTTCCTCTTCCAATGTATGACTAAGGATGAGGCAAGCAAAGGGAGGATCTAAGATCCTGAAGGCGATGGTTAACAAGAGGTCATTAGTTAATTCCCTCCAGGGTAGATACAACTTCCTTTTATTAAATAACAGCAGTTTTTAATGATGTCAAATATCTGCTGGCATTCTAAAGGACACAGCATGCTCAAACTTTACCAGAACCAGGGAGAAAATAAGCAGAGACACACAAGAAACACTGAACTGAGAGGCAGATTGTCACTAATGAGGAAAAAATGCTCATCTGACTTTTATCCCAAAAATTGACAATAAATATTCTTTCTTAATTATGTATTTTTTGTCTAACAAAAGTAAATTTAGCATAAAGTCTGTTTTAATCAGCACTTTAAGATGTACAAAAAAATCAAGTTGTCATAAATAAAAGACAAACACAAGCACCATTCTAAGGTTTAAATGAAGTTTCTTGCTTAAATAATTTCTGGAAAAGCTTAATCAATGAAGATTTGTGAGCAGCCATTAATTACCAACGTGTGACCAGAGCACCTGGGAGCTTCAGTTACCCTGCAGCAAGACCCCACTGAGCCAGAGCAGAAGCAATGCCTGCTCTGGAGAGACTGCAATCATCCAAAGATGAAGAGTTAAGAAAAACAGGAGAACACAAGGAAATAAGTGACTGGAATTTATGTTCTCTGCAGCTGCACTTTAGTCCACTTTCCCCTGTGCACTGCAAGGACCAAGGTGTGTGTTTGTTTCCTCTCCCTGCCTCAGTAAAAAAAACATAAACCAACACTCCAGAAGTCACATAAAGACAAAAAAAAAACCCAAACAAAACACAGAAGGAAGGTGTTTTGGATAGTAAGACTGGAACAAAAATATTTACACATTTTAATACCTCTGCTTCCCATCTAAGAGAGAAAGGATATTTTATTTTTTTCAAGATTTTTAAGCTGTCATCTCACAGAGCAAGGCTGTACCATAGTCAAAGGGCAGACACACAACTTTTGGAAGGATTCTGTTGCCATTGAAAGGAATCCTTTGAAATTACCACACAACACAGTAGTGCACCCAACACAAACCAACAGCCAGAGCTGTTTACAAGCTTTCTGCTCAGTGTTAGACTGAAAACCCCAACCCTTTTTGCTGTGTAATAAATCAGTGCTCCACATTTAACAATTTTCAGTGGTACCATATGCTACACAGTCCCATATGTTCCATTACAAGGGAGAAAAACATCATCTCAACATGAATCATCACTGACTGTGTTCCTGTAAATCTGGCTTAAACACTCACAACGTTCAAGGGCAACACTAAATAAATCTGCTCAATATTATGCCAGATTCTGTGCAACAGAATCACAGCTCACACATAAAAATTAGGGGAAAATGAGGTTTAATGTAGGAAGTGAGCACAGTCTGCATCTCTCTGAAAACAGACTCACCACAATGTTTGACATTCATCAGTTCCAATCTAATAATGACATCCTGCTCACAAAATGTTGATGGTATCTGGTAGTCCCAACATATTTCATCCTAAACTGTTTGATATGTGTGGAAATACACACACTGCATGCAAGATCCATTCCTCCCAGTGCCAGGTTCTGCACCACAGGGATCCTGGGTGCAGAAAATACAGGAAGTATCTTCTGTAGAAAAGTAACAAACCCAAACCAAACCCATGTGTGTGTTTTAGACTCCAGGGGAATACAGCTGGAAGTTTATCCAGGATTTTGGGTTATCATCTCCACTCTCAGAGTAACAATTTCCTAAAAACAGCTTTTTCTCTCTCTTCCCAAAACCTGCAGTACCAAACCTGCTCATCCCAAATCAAACTCAAGGAACACCAATGTCACCATTTCCCTTTCTTTTGAGGAATTCCTTGGGCTTTCAGGTAACCCAGCATCACAATTAACAGAGACAGCAGGAGGAGGCACAAATGGAGACCAAACTGGGAGAATGTCCCTATTTGAAAGCCTTTAGTAGCCAAGGAGGGACCATGAGTGACCACAGGCTCCCACAGAATGACTGGTGTCATTAAATTCTAAATCAACCAGAGTCCAGTTTGACCTAATATTCAGGGTGGGGAAAAAAAGTAATTACATCAACATCAAGCTATTACCTGTCCAAGGGCATAAGTGCCTAGTTCATTAGCAACTCAGACAAACTTGTTTTGTAAGCTCCCTATATTAAATTTGAAATTTCCCTGCCCTTACAAATTAAACTAACAATTTGTGACACAAACATGAGTATATGGACAAGAAATCTTCCAACCTGCTCAAATCCAATGTGTACTTTGCCATCCTGAATAAGAACAACTTATTAGCCAACTTAATTTTAGTATTTAATTCATTTAAATAAATTAAAAATACTTTTAAAATTAATACTAGCAGTACTCCAGATTTCTTGAATCTTAGAGCAAAACTTACTGGTCTTTTAAAATATATATTTTTCATATTTCATGGTTTAGTTCTACAGAATAAGGGCAACATTATCTTAGGAACATTGCTCTTTAATGCTGGAAGTGGGGCTTTAAAACAATTGAGAAGCTGCCAGAGCACCATTAATAATATGGATTTCCACCATCCTTAGGTACCTTAAGATATGGATGACCATGCCAAATTAATTTATTTTAATTTCTATTTCAGCTTTCCCCCTCGTTAATGAGGAGCTGAGACAATCACAGATGAGAGTTCCTGGCACACAGTGCCACTACACAATCACAATGAAAAGTCACAACCTGTGCTGCCCATGTAAAAATCAGATTTTCTTCTTTTTACCCAGAAGGAACCCTAAATTTACCAGATCAATACTTTCTAAAACACACTTCACTCAGAAAATCAGAGCAAATCTGGCAGAGTGATTTCAGGGAGTGATAAAAAGACTGTCAGGGAAACTCACTGAGCTGCCCCTGGAAGAACTGATGACCAAGCAGGCACCAGGCAGTTGCATCATGTTTATTACACAGCCAAGGGCAAGCAGATCCTTCTGGTTTAATCAATGGCCTCCAAATGAGGAAGTAGTTTGAAAACAGTAAGCATAAAAAAAATATTCTTTTGGGTTCACATTTTGAATTTTTCCCTGATGTGTGAAAGCATGTCCATTAATAAAGCTGAGCATGTGCTGAAAGAGAACTTTATAAAAATCTACTTCTTGAACACCTTGGATGCCAAAACTGCACTTTTATTCAAACTCAGTCTGGTGTAAATGCTGTGACTGAACTGTAGAGGGGTCCTGTTTAAAGACTCTGAGCTCTGTCTTAGAACAAAATATGTATTTCCTTTTTAAAACCATTAACCCTAGATACCTTTCAAATAAATAAAATGTAAAGTGTTCCACAAACACCTCCCTCCCTGGCATTTCTCATAACCTGGATGTTGCAGCATCCCACGAGGCTGCAGAACAACCTGGAACAAAAACCTGTAAGAGGAGAACACAACGAGTCTGTGTTCCTGGTCCAAACTCTCTGGCCACTGCCCTGCCCCTGCTCCTCCTCTGCTCCTCAGCAGCCCAGCAAACTCCCGCCCTGCTCCATTCAAACAGGGCTTTTCCTTTAAAAGAACACAGCAGGTAACTCAGAAGGAACAGAGCTCATTCCTGCTGAAAGTTTCCCCCATCCAGCAACACATAATGGAAAACAAACCTAACAGTAAAACCCTGTTGATGCAGGAGCCACATTTAGAATGCACACAAGTAGAAATACCTAATCTTTAAAAGCTTTGACTTGCTAAGATCTTTTTAAACTGATAATGATGCAACAATGTAAAAGGGAAGTGCTTAGAGAGAATCACTGTAAGTAACACACACACACACACAAGAATTAGTTTGCAATCTGAAAGCTCTTGTACAGAGAAGGGTGGATGGAAACAACCCAGCTCAAGGTTTCCTCAAATCAGATGCCAGAGGAAGTTATATGATGAGTTGGACAGCAAATAAGAAATCTGGATTTGATAAATGAGACATTTATGTAGATAGGAACAGTTTGCAGCCTCACTGTGGGTGCACAGAATTGTCAGATATCTGTATGAAGCTCAGTGTTAAAAGAGAGATTACAGACAGGTATTTACATTTAAAACATGCCCTATATTGTTATATTAGCCCCTGAGAACACAAAAATAGCTACCTACCAGAAATAGCCCCATTTTAAGCTCCTAGAGAGGACAAGCATGCTGTATTATCTCTCTCCACAAACAATCCATCGACACAGAAACACCAACACGTGTCCTCTCACAGATCTGGTATGGGATACATCACAGTAATGACCACTGGCAAAACAAGCTGCAGCACTGCCAGCACTGCAGCATTCTAAACATTTGCTAAAACATGTCAGCAGACCTTGGGGAGCAGAGTGGAGCCCACTTATTCTCAACCAACATAAGCACCACAAGCCTCAGCCAGCACCGCTGCACCCAGCAACTTGAAATCACCCTGTGGAACTGCATCCACGTGGATGCAGAACCTGACTGCTTCCACCTTCTTACGTGGATCACTGTCCACACAGATGGGCAGGGAGATCCCAAATCCTCCTGGCACAAGCAGGGCTGGAATCAGCACCGCCTGCTCGGCTGTTTTCAAACAAACACGGAGCTGCTGCTGGGCTGGGCGGCGTGTGAGCCCAGCCTTGCACAGAGCCTCAGTGTCCCACGGGCTTCTCCCCCAGCTGGGGACAGCAAACCCAGCTCCGAGCTGGCACTTCTGCCCAGGCTCAGGAAGGGAGCAGGGAAAACCAGGAATCAACCAGGAACCTACCAGGGCTACCGAAGTTTAGAACTGCCATAGTTGTAGCATTAGGGAATTCATTCCACTCACGTTACTGGGGAAGGGGGGTGAGGAGACACGAGGAGATGTATTTATACAACAAAATTCTGAAGGCTGAGTACTTGCCTCGTGTCCTCCTTCCTTCTCCTTCCCACGCAAGTACGAGTGCTGCTCGATGGCATCCAGCACCTACAGCAAACCATTTCTGGGTGTCATTAAAAGGACAGAGACATCTGCTCGCACCGCACCGACGTCATTGCTTCCAACTCCGCTCAGAGCTGACAGGAACGCAGCTCCCTCCTCCTCCCCGGGATTCACGGGCTCGGACGGATCCCGGAACGATCCCGGGCTGATCCCGGGGCAGCGCCGCGCTCCGAGCCCTGCCCGGCCCCAGGTGGAGGCAGCGCCCGCTCTCCCTCCGCTCCTCACGCTCCTGCCGGGGCGTTCCCGTCCGCTCGGGGCTGCTCTGCCGGAGCTCCCACTTGCAGAGAGCGCCCGGGGACAGCTCCCGGCACACGGCAGCGAGGGAAGGCACGGAGGGAGAAGGGAAGCGAAGGCAGAAGGGAGGGGAGGAGCGGCTGTTCGCGGTGCCCCGGCACGGGTGCGGGGCTGCTGCCCCGTCCTGCCCGGCCGGGCTCTCTCGGACCCCCACAGCCCGCACTCACAGCCCCGCGGGAGCTGCCCCGGCCCCGAGCAGCCCCTGCCGAGAGACACGCGGGACAGCGGAGCCCCGCAAAGTGCCTTAACCAGCCCCGAACGCCGAGAAGTGCCGGTATCAGCCCCGACCGCGCTGCCAGCCCCAGCGCTGCCCCCTGCCCTCCGCGCCCCGCCGCGACCCGCCTGTCAGCGGCGCCGCTCCCTCTGCCGGTGCCTCACCTGGTGCCGGCCGGCGGCACCGGGCCACGTCCGCGGGGCCCGGACGGGGAGGAACGAGGAGGAGGAGGAGGAGGAGAAGGAGGAGAGGGGGACGGAGCGTGTCCGCCGGGCCGTGCCCGTCACCGCCGCTTCCTGCCCGGCCCTGCTCGGCGCTCGGCTGCGCCGCCTGGCAGCTCGGGCCGGGCCGCTGAGCGGCGCCGCCTCACCGAGCCATCGGTGCTCGATTGAGGCGCCTGCGCGGTGCCGCCGAGGGAGCGGGCTCCGAGCGAGGGCAATGGCGGGAGCGCCGTGAGGGGCACGGCGACAGCAGGGGCTCGGCTGGGGCTGGGGCTGTTCATGACGGGGCTCAGGTGTGCGTGAGGGGTGCTAGGGCCCACAGTGGTCTCAGGTGTGTGCGGGGCTGGTTGGCCCACACCAGGTTCAGGTGTGTGTGTGAGGGGCTTATGGACGCATAGTGGCTTCAGGGGCTATGGAAACCTCAGGTGTGTGCCGGGATACTGCGGCCTGCAGTGGTCTCAGTATGGGGAATGGATGTGGGGGCCATATCAGGCTCCGGTGTGTGTGTGGAAAAGTGTCAGGGCCATAATTAGTTTAAAGGTGTTTGTGTGCGTGTTTGTCTGCATTGTCAGGGTCTGTAGTGCTCTCAGGTGTGGGCGGTGTTGGGACCCACAACCACCTCCTGTGTGAGGGGACAGTGCTTGGGCCCAGTAAAAAGGCAGCTCAGAGTGTTCAGTCCTGTGCTGCAGGTGTTGGGGGAGCCCTGACAGGGACTCTGTCCTGTGGCTACAAGAGGCCCCTGTACCAAAAGGAGCAGCTGGGATTTGGCAGCAAAGCCCCAAAGGAAAAGGAGCTGTAGCAGAGGTTGAGAGCTGTGTGTTAGGAATTGCGCAGAGCAGAGGCAGGGTAAGGTGAGTTCATGCTCTTTGTGCCACACTTGGTGGCCTCTGAACCTTAACGCTTAGTTGTAGAGACTTATTTGACAGGGAGGGTTTAATTACTTCATTTTTCTAAATAAAACTGAAGGAGCAGAGCTTTATCTGCCAGTACCTCATGCAGCCTCATTCTGCCAACTCGCTCCTGATAGCTGTTCCCCTTCTTGGGCTTCTAGAACCATCCTCAGAGAGCTGTGTGAAACCACAGGTACAGAAACCTGAGAGCCCTGAGTCCCCGATGAGGGGTGTTGGTGTGTCCTGTGCTCAGAGGCCAAGGTACAATACAGCTCTTCTCAATGTAGTTGAGTAATTTCACACAATGAGTTTCCTGTTTATAAGCTGAGCTCCAGAACCCTTTTTCCCCCCTCTTACGAGTGGAAAGAAGAGCAGAGTGAGCACGGCTCATCTGTCAGCAGCCCTGTGAAAAGCTGGTGCTGAGCAAGCAGGAGGCAGAGATCTCTCCCCAAACTGAGCGAGTACAAAGCACTGAGGGAGTTGTGAGGAGAACAACAGCTCCGATAGAAGCAGGAGCCAATAACAACAGCTCGACAGGGAACTTTACACTTTCCCTGACAGCTCCTTGGGGCGGAGACAGTTAAGTTTCTGCGTTTGTAAGGGAAACATGGCATTCCTTAAAGCTGAGCCTCCTCCCTCGGGTTCCCACTGAATGCCTGAGAGATGACAGCAGAGGGTGTCTCCAGCAGGCTCCTATTAAACAGGAGGAATTAGCACGGAGGGAGCAACAGCTTTGAGATCCCGGTTTTGACCACAGAATGAGCTAAAGTTTTGCAGTTTGCAGTTTTTTTACCCACTGGCTCCTGCTCAGGGGGTCCCTGTGCCCTGTGTCGGTGCCTGCACCTGCCCGATGTGGAAGGGCTGTGCTGGGAGGGCACTCATCTCCGAGCAGGACGTGCTGAGGCAGCACTGAGGCAGGGCAGACCATCCTGGGGAGGGCTGCTGTGGCTCAGGCACACTCAGAACTGGTTTGGTGTCCCCAGCAGCACAAACCCGGCTGTCAGGGGAGCCTGTGAGCCGAGTGTGCGGACAGATGGAACAGATACAGACAGGAAATGGGGGAGAAAGGGGAAATACTGGTGTTTGTAAAGCTCCGAGGGGGCTCTGGTTAGTTCTTAAGTCCTGCAGTCCCGGTTCTGTTTTTAGCAGAGTGTCTGGATGGCTTTGGGAGTGCTTTAGGAGCTGCAGGCAGGTGTGAGCGTGGGGAGAGCACAAACCCTGGGCACCAGGAGCTCATGCGATGTGGCACCGCCACCACGCCCTTTCCTGTTCGCCCCGGGGCCGCGGGCAGCCGTGCCAGCCGCGCTGCCTGAGTGCGGAGAAGGGAAAGGAGGGGTTTCCAACGTGCTGATAACCCACAGCACGCCTTGGGAAAGGAGCGGTGGTGAGCAGCTCTGATGGGGTCTCTCCCCCGGGACAAAAACGCTCCCAGAAGTTCTGGGAGCTGCTCGGGGGTGGTGCCGACTTTTGGCCATGCCTCAGCCCCGTCCCATGTTTGAGGCAATATTGACTTAAGGAAAGGCATGGAGCATATTTAGCATGGGTGTTCCGAGTTAAAAATTGTCAGTCTGGGCAAACAGACCTTTGGGGTGATCGGCAGGAAAGCCGAGTGGCTGCGCTGCGTTATCGCTGCCCCTTTGAGAACACGGTGTGACCGACCTGCTGCTGCTCTGGGCGCTGAGCACCGGCTCGGCGGGTTGGGAGAGGCGCTGCAGGTTCTGGAGCTCGGAGCTTCAGATCAAACCCATTTCCTTCCCCTCGCTGAGGTGTTTGTAGTGCCTCTGTGAGTCAATAAGCTGTGCATGTGAGGAATGCACCTCGCAGCCGAAGGTGAGCGATTAGTGTGGCTGTGCTGGAGGTGATGAGATTAATTAGTCGTTCCCAGGCGAATTAGAGCTGCAGAAATAAGATACATGAGATAGTTAGTCTGAAATACCACTGTGAGGCATTTTCAGATAGGAGTGGGATCCTGCATACGACTCTCACCACAGGACATGTGTCTTGATCTTTAATTTTGTAGCAATGCCCAGTCAGGAGAATAAGCAGTACCTGGCAGATGTGAGGCACGTGTCCTACCAAAGCTGCTGTTCACCGGCACGAGGCGCCTGAATCACCTGCATGAGATCACAGGGCTCTCTGTGGCGGGCTCTGCCGGGAGGAACACGGAAGTAATTTCTCTATTAAAATATAATAAATAAATTCAAAAGAGTACGAGTGTCCTTATGAGTCCATCCCCACTGAGGCAAGTCCTGCTGTGTGTATCACTGAATGGGCNGGTGGCTGCAAGCCGCTGAGGAGTTAAACCCCACGCCAGCGCAGCCCAACCCCGTGCCACGCACCGGGCGGGGCCGGGACTCGAACCTGCAACCCTCGGAGCCGCAGGGCCCGCGCTGACCGGGCGGGGGCGCGGCGGCCCCGGCGCCTCCCGGAAGCGGAAGCGCGGCCGCGGTTCCCGCCGCGGTTGCCGAGCGGCGGCCGCTCCGTCCCGTCCCGCCCGCGGCCATGAGCGCGGCCGGGCTCGTGTCCGCGCCGCCCGCAGCCCCGCCGGGGCCGCCCGCCCCCGCCATGGCCCCCGCGCCCGACTACTACGAGGAGGAGGAGCTGGAGAGCGCCGAGGAGGAGGACGGCGAGCGGAGCGCCCGGGCCCGCGACTCCGATGAGGGTGTGTGGGGAGGGGGCGGGTCGGTGCCCGGGGACGGGGGGTGGAGCGGGGGCTCTCCTGGGGGGCATGAGCGGGGCGCTCCGCTCCGCACGGTGTTTGGGGAAGGGCTGGGGGCTTCAGGGGCTCGGGCTGCGAAAACACCCCAGGGAAACACAGAGCTGTCGGGGGCAGCGGCTCCCCGCGGAACAGTGAACCAGAGAAGCCGCTGGACAGGCGGAGCTGTGGCTTCCCAGGGGAGCGGGGACAGTGGGACACGGGGTGCGACAGCAGAGGGAAAACAGCGGAGACATCCAGGGAATGGGTTCTGACTCCGTGGTGTGAGGGTGGAAGGACGCAGCTAAGGGAGGAGAAGGACAGAAGTGTAGCAGGGCAGGAGGATGTGACAGCACAAGAACCAGGGAGCGAGGGAGAAGAGGAAATTAAGTAAAAATTAAGTAGCCAAGAGTGCAGAGGCCAGGGCATAAAAGGACAGATAAGGGAGGTGTAGGAGGACTCTTGGGCAGCGCCTGTTACTGGCAGCAGAGCTCCCATCCCCTCTGGTTATAGATGGGATAACATTAAACATGCAGAGGGGGACAGGGTCAGGAGGGCTCTCCCAGCAGAGGATGGAAATCCTTTGTGGTGGCCCATACATTGAAGTACATTTCTTGCAGTTAATAAACTTCTTGGTTTATCTTTGGTGCTTTAAATTTTATCTTAGGCTTAAACTGTTTGTAATTTAAGAAAAATCTAAGGTTTGATTTAAGGGGTTGGGCCTCCCTGCCATGTGTGGGGAATTAGCTGTGGTTTAGGTTTCTCAGCTGTGCCCTGTAAAGTCTGGAAGCACTTGCCCCTCTTTGGCAAGGTAATGGATTCTTGGCTCCCCACGTGTTACAAATAAAAGTCTGAAAAGTCTTAGCAGCAAGCTGGCATTCCCACAGTGATTTACTTTATTTACAGTTTATACTATTTATAAAGTGCAGCTATCCTTATGGCAGTGCTGGTATCTGAGTGCTGCAGTACCAAGTGAAGTATAGGTGAGAAGTTCAGGTCCCAGGCAGCAACTGCTCTCTCTGTTGAGAGCTTTGTGGTCAACCTGAGCAGCACTGAGTGGGTGGAACTGCAGTAACAGGTTTGTGAAATGTCTTTCAGAGTCTTCAGGCTGTTTGTGTGTGAGTATTAATGTAGAGCCCTCATCTTAAATGAGAAGAAATTCCCAGGCTGAGGTTGAAGCTGTTCATGCAAAACTCACAGTTGTAGGAACATGAGATGTTTCATTTCCCTCCTGAATTCATCTCTCAGGTTGTCTTTGATGCTAAATTGCCTGAGGTTTGGGGATTTCTTTTTTGTTTTCCTGTTTCCTTGTTTTTAAATAATTTACTACTGAGCTTGGTTTTTCTTTTTTAAATATTTTTCTAATTTTAACAAGTTGTTTTTTGCCTTGTTTAGACACTGAGGATGCCAGTGAAACAGACCTGGCAAAGCACGAGGAGGAAGACTTTGTAGAAATGAAAGAACAGTAAGTAACCCATTCCAAATACAAATAAGGTGATGTTCTATCTATTTGTGGGTTTAGGGGTGTTTATTGCATAAATTTTGGCAAAGTTTTGGGCCAAGATTGGGAGTTTTAAGTCCTTACCCCAGTGGAACAGCTCATGGGTCCATACACTTATTTCTGTTCTCCCCAGTTACTTTCTCTGTTCTATATAAATCCAAGAAATTAAGGGCTGCTGCTGTTTTAGGCAAAGAAATAATTATGAGTTCTGGGATCTGCTGCAAATGGATCCTGCTGCAGATAAATCCTTCAAATAAAATAAAGGTTCTGCTTTAGATAATCTAAAGAAAAGTAAAATCCTATCCAAACGCCTTAAACAATTGAATTCTTGTCCTGAACCAGAAATGGACTTTTGGGAGACTTGAAACAGTCTGCCCATGGTGTGTAGGAGCATTTGCAATATTTTGAGTTCTTGCTTACTGGCAGAGACTTGTTTTTATACAGGTCAGGAACACTTGGCCAGTGTTAAACCACAGATGTGTGGTAAAAGAAATGCAGGAATAGACTTTGGTGGTTTTCTAAAATAATGTGGGGAGCTAGTACACAGCTAATAAAACTTGGCATAGTGCAAGAATGATTCTCCTGTAAAGTTTCTGATGTTTGTAGATCTAAATGTCATTTTAGGATACAACAGCAACAAAAAATCGTATTTTAACCAAATTTTAAACCCATTTTTAAGACAGAATGAGAACCTTTCATGGGAATAAAATTCTTTAAGTTTGCAGCTCACTTGTTTCCTGGAGTTGTGAGAAGTTTTTGATTCTGTGTAAACATGTAACCTCAAGAGATGGTGCAATAAACAATGAGTGCTTGGTGTTTAAAGTTTCCTGCTGTGCTTGCAGGATGTATCAGGACAAACTGGCATCTCTGAAGAGGCAGTTACAGCAGCTGCAGGAAGGTAAGCTTAGAAAAGTGGCTTTGGTTTTTATTTTCAGCACTTTCCAAATGTCATAGAAGGATGGGAGCAGCATCTTTCACTGCATGTTGGCTCTCAGATGTGCTGCAGGATTAAAAATGTCAGCTGCTTCCCATCTTTTCTCCATATTAACTCCATTTGTAGTTAAGCCTCTCTCTACTAAAACACTCCTTAAAAGGAGTAATCCACTTTTTACAGAAGCAGGGAATGTGCTTTGAGTGGTGCCTGACTCCTTGAGGATATTTAATACTTGGAGAAAGAAATACAATGGGAATCTACAATTTATTTCCACTAGGTACTCTTCAGGAATATCAGAAAAGGATGAAGAAGTTGGACCAGCAGTACAAAGAAAGGATAAGAAATGCAGGTAAGTGCAATTTCTCTCTAAGACACTGCAAATAAACTTAAATGTGTGTTTTGTATAACACTGAAGTAAAAAAGAGGTAATTCTGTCCTTTCAAGAAAAGGAACTTGCTGGAGCTCTCAGAGTCCACCAAACATGACAGGCTTTGCCTTGATGATTTTCTTCCCTTGATCAGCATTGTTTGCTGACTGATAAACAGTTTTAGCCTTCATTTGTGTGAAGCAGCACAAGTAAAAAGATGATTCCATTTTTATCTAACCCACAGTGTCCCACTTTGGTTTGTGTTTTGGTGTCCCCAGCTGAAGCCTTTGGCTGCCCTGTCCTCCTTCAATTTGCAGGAGTGGGAATTTAGGAGCACAGGCTTTCCCCAGGATCTGTCTGTGAACAACAAACACAGAGGATTTCCTGCTGGGACTGTTGTTCTGCGTGGCTGTGGCATGGAATGGGCTGCCTGGACTTTGGGTACTGCTCTGTTTCAAGGAGCAAAACTAATTTTTAAAGTGCCCAGTGCTTGTCCTCCTGGGTGGTTTTGTTATGTTGCTGCAGAGGAATAGCTTGGGAATCAGATCCAGCTGCTTGCCCTCTTTCTTCTTCCTTTTCCTGTAGTTCTCACCTTGGATATTGAATCAGGGCCTTTTACAGAAGGCATTGTGTGGATATATGAAGTACAGCTGCTCCTCCTTTAGCAAAAACAAACAGTTCTGTATTTCTGAAAGTGCCTGGGAAAGGTAAAGGATTTGCTTGAGGAGCTGAAGTGGTTTGAACAACTTCTTGTTGACAGGAACCTGTCTCCTGAGATGAATTTCACTGATGATTTAGGGTGGAAAACACCTCCAAAAAGACCTTTCAGATGCACTGGAGCTGCATCCTGACAAGCCTGGGCTGTTCTGATACAATTAAGCTCCAGTGCAAACTGGTATTTCTGGCTGGCCACGAGCAGTGCTGCAGCAGCAGAGTTCTTCCACAGGAGGGCAGGTGGTGATCACTTGGAATTTCATGAGTAAAAAATCCAACTGCCTTGTACTACAGGAATAAAGCTCTTTTATGTTTGTCCTTGCCAAGCTGAGGTTTATTAAACCAACAGTTTCCATTTACCTGCATTTGATTATCTACATAATGCTGCTTGCATGCTTTGCAAATAGAAAGTTTGATTTTTATTACAGAAAGTTTGATTTTTATTACAGCATTCTTATATTTGGTGTATATCTGTTACTGTTCTTAATTTTTTTTAAATAATAGAGTAGTAGAGTGTTGCTACTACAGCCTGAACTGAATTGTGGAAGCTTTTTGAGGTGACAATCTGTTAAAAACCTCTAGTAACAGTGTATTTTTGTGGGACTTTTTCATAGTCAGTTTATTTTCAGCATAAAGCTGTGAAGTCAGAGTAGAGATTGGATAGGTACATGAATTATTTGCTTCACTGCCTGTCTTGGCTGCAATATTCAGTGGCTTAAAACGTTAAGGAAGTAATTTTGTGCAGCTTTGAAGGTAATAAATTAAGTCTTTCTTGTGTTTCAGAACTGTTCCTGCAGCTGGAAGTAAGTACTCTTAATTTATCAAAAATATGCATTAATTAGATGGAAGAGGCATAAACCTTGTTTCATCAGCCAGTATTTGGGCTTGTTTTCCCAGAAGGTTTAAAGAAATTTTCTTCCTCTGGCTGCCTTGTTGCACTTGAGATGCAGTAGAGCTTACTGCTGGTATTACCTCAAGTAACTTCTGCACTTTGTTTTTAAAATAGAGTTAAATATTTGCTGTTGGGTTCTTGTATCTGGCTGTGCATTGGGCTGGTCAAAAAGGGGTGTTTAAATTGATGAGTGCTGTTTATAAATCAGCAGGGCTCTCTTCTACTTGGACTTGATTTGTTGTGCAACATTAAAATGTCTTTTTACAACTCATTCTTTTGCCAATATAATAGCACTAAATGGTATTTGGATGTTTTTCTGTAGATTGTGAATATTGATAATCTGTAGAACTTGGGCCATTTGTGAACTGAAAAGCTGATCAATAAAGCATTTGAAAAGCTGTTGTGATATCATTAACTTGAGTCCTTAATTAACCTTCTTGCTCCTTGGGTTTTGCATTAGACAGATCAGGTGGAGAAAAATTATGTGAAGGAAAA
>WBNQ01033094.1:0-10137 GCA_013401375.1 Spizella passerina | reverse complement strand
TATGTGAGGCATCTTGCAAATGTATGTGATATCACCAGACATGTATAAGCTCAGAAGATGACACTGAGCTAGTTTGACAGGAGTTATTTTCTATGAATGAGTGTTTATTGGTTATAATTATATTACCCCTACATCTGTAAGAATCTATTCCAGGATCAGCTGTTCCATAACTTTGCTGAAGACCAATGCCAAGATTAAAAACCAGTAAATACTTTGTTACTTTTATTTAGATTTCTGAAACTGTTGGAAGGGGGAAATAATTATTTGCCCTCAAACCTTCCGGCCTTTGTCAGCTCTTTATTGTTATCAAGTTATCAAAAGATATATTAAGTAAAGAATGAATTAATGAAGAGAATGTGCTGGACAAGTGACTGGTAACATCAGAACGGAACATGATTGTTTTGGTTGGAAGGGACCTACAACAATCCAATTCCCTGACTACTTCAGGACTGACCAGAGGTTAAAGCTGTTTTTTAAGGCTATTTTCCAAATAACTGCTAAACAGTGACAGGCTTGGGGCACCAAACCACCTCTTTAGGAGGTCTGCTCCAGTGTTTTATCACCCTCTCAGTAAAGAAAAGCTTGTGAATGTCCAATCTGAGTCTCCCCTGGCACAGCTTTAAACCATTCCCATGTGTCCTATCACTAAACACAAGGAAGAACAGCTCAACTCATCTCTCTCCACTTCCTCTCTTTGGGAAGTTGCTGAGAGCAATGAAATCACCCCTTTGTCTCCTTCCCTCCAAAGCAGACAAATCCAAAGTCCCCATCTGCTCCTCACAAGACATGACTTCCAGCCCTGTCACCAGCTTTTCATGCCCTTCTCTAGATGCATTCAAGGACTTTGATATCTCTGTTACATTGCAATATTTATTTTTCACAACAAGTATTGATTGCTTGCATTAAAAGAAAAACAAGAGTTGGTTTATCTTTTATACTCTAACTTTCTAACTCACATCGAATTCCTGCATGCTGAAGACAATGCCATTTTAGTTAAGAAATAGTAAAAGTAAAGGTTGAGAGTTTCCAAAGAATGCTAGTATTTGCAGAAGGAGCTTTCTAGCAGTCTTTCAGATTAAACCACTGGCAATGGTATTTTTCAATTCACATTACAGGTAGAGATGGGTTTTTTCCTGCCAAGATATTTGGCAATCTGTAACAGATGCATGCTTGTATTCTGTGTGCTGCCTTATCTGGTAGAATAAAGAAAAATATTGATCTGTATGTAATCACTTATTCACTTCCAAGTCATTTGACAGCTGGAGAAAGATAATGCTAGTTCTGTTATTTTACCTCCTTCTTTGCCTTCTCAAGGCTTTCTTACTGGATTATTATTGTTCTTTCTTGCATTCCAAGCAATAACTCTTTTGTCTTCAAGTTTCCTTGATATCACCTTTTCAAATATATATTCATAATCAGGCCATGAGTATTGCCCTTATTAATTTCCTCAGCTTGCACCTCTGGTATAATGTAATGTTGGCTTTTTTTTCCCCTTCACATTCCCTAGTGCCTTTGTTCCCATGTGCTATTAATAAATTAATTTTGTGATTGAAAAAATGCTCCCTTTTCTGGTTTCTACTAGACCTTTTTTCTTTCTTGTACTGTCCTCCTGGATTGTCCAGTCATTCTGCCTGCTGCTTCTGAGCTCCTATGTGAGGAATAAAAAAGCCAGCCTAAATCTCATCCAAATCCATCTACCTCCCATCTGTTGATCTCTATTTATGAATAATATTTTTCATTTCTGAACTCTGTACTAAAACTTTCACTTGCTTTTATCAGAAGTTTAATTTTAGTTCAACTGGAAATAAACTTGGCCTTAACCTGCCAATAATGTTAACTTAAAATTGTTAAAGTCTCTTGATATCCCCCCCTTGCTGTCTCCAGGGAATTGCTGTGTATATTAATTATTTCTCTTTATCCAATATTCTGTAGTGGGAAATAATTAATGTACAGATCAATAACATGCACTGATTTTTAAGGGAGTCCTGCCAAATTAAATACTGTCAGAAAAACTACCAATGCTTTCCCCGTGGCAAAAGAAGAAATAGAGCTGTTTTCCCTAAGTACCATTCAGTAACTCTTTTAAATAGGTCTCTTCACACTTGGGTAAGAGCCCACATCTTTTTGCATCATTTCTGGATGACCTGAAAAAGGACAAGTGACCACAAAGAACTGCAGAAAGGAGAAAGGACTTCTAAAGAAAGGCACAAGCATGGTAAATGGTTCAGTGACACAAAGGTGATGTTTCAGTCACAATTCACAGTTGTAGAATAGAGCAACTGCAGTGAAGGATGATACCAATATCCATTGATGCCAAAAGTTAATTAGTTTTGCCAAACAAAACCAGGAAGTATTCTTTGTAGCAAAGCTGGACCAAACTTTGGATTTCTTTTTCAACTCAGCTAACTTTTTAAAGAGCATATGGTAATGTCTTAGATTCTTACTTCATAGGTTCCAGTTTCCCTCAACTCAATGCAATTATGTATGAGTTTTGGGAGGGAGTGGAGTGGCCTTATGTACTTCAATGGATGAATCACCACTAGATGCTTATTTACATGGGCCTGCTTGAAGAGGACTGTACATCAGATATGTGCAAATTAAGAGAACCTAAGATAACTCTGACTGTGACACTACAAAGTTGGAAAATTCAGAAACTTGAACCAACTGTTGGTAAGATGAGAGGGATTTGAGAATGGCTAAATATACCATTTATTTTTTTAACTCTTTAATGCCTGTGCTGCTGTGGTGGTTGAAGGTCCAGTCAGCATACAGAAGCAAAGACCAGAGTGTATGATTTAAAGATACTTTTTTTTCCCCCAAATCATGGAACGACAGAGTGGTTTGGATTGGAAGCAACCTTAAAGGCCATCTAGTTCCAGCCCTCCTGCCATGGGCAGGGACACCTTCCATTAGGACAAAGGCCATTCAACATGGCCTTTAACACTTCCAGAGATAGGGTATCCACAGCTTCTCTGGACAACCTGTTCCAGTGCTGACCATCCTCACAGTAAAGACTTTGTTCCTTATATCTAATCTAAACCTGCCCTCTTTAAATTTAAACCCACTTACCCCTTGTCCTATCTCTACATACCCTTGTAAAAAGTTCTCCAGCTTTCTTGTAGACCTTTTAGGTACTGGAAGGTGCTGTAAGATCTCTCTGGTGACTTCTCTTCTTCATGTTGAACAACCTCAGCTCTCTCAGCCTGTCTTCATGGAAGAGATGCTCCAGTCCTCTCATCAGCCTCTCTGATGGTGTTGAAATGCTTCTTCCTCTCCTAAATGCAATGAGTCTTCCCTCTTGAGTCTACAGAGTCATGAAGTGGTTCTGGAAGAGCATCTTTCTATCAAGAGCACCCTAACCTGTGCCTGCTGCTGGTCCTTGCCCTAGCAAGCATCCATTCTTCTGCATGTGGGGCTGTGTGCCCACTGCAGACTGTGCTTGGAACCAGCTAACTCCTCAGCCTCCCTGATGTTACACAGCTCTGCTGCCTGTCCCTGCCCCAGACTGGTCCAGGCTCTACCCACAGAGTGAGTTCCACACTGCTGCCTCTCCCCTCAGCAGCTCTGTGTGGATGGAGGTATTGGCCAACACGGGATAGATGAGGCAGATCCTTTGGGGTGGCCCCTGCCCTATCTCCTGGCCCCACTCACACCTCATCAGCCACTCTTCTGTGAGTTGCAAACTCCTGGCCATTCTCACGGATCCCCTGGGGTTTCCTTGGCTCAGAAAATCCCTCTCTATGCCAAGATCCCCTGCTCCACTGCAGAACATGCCTGTACCAGAGCTGCTCACCTCAGGGAGTCTGGGAAAGATCACATTCTCAGGCATGTTTGGTTGAAAGCACCAAGTGTGGTTCATCCATGTGAAAGGACTGAGTTAAAAATTTGAAGAGCTCCACTGGTGGAATGGCTATGGAAAGGCTGGAGGCTGGCAGTTCATAATATTGTGTATCTCTGGTTGCACTGCTTGTTTTCAGCATGAATAGCCTTCCTTGCTGTGCCTTGCAGGCCTGAGACTTGTAACCATGTCCTACCTGCTCTGCCTTCATTAAACAACTGGCTATGAACTCCAGCCTGGTGACCATTTTGTGTTGATGATAGCTTCAATATTTGGTAGCACTTTCAAAAGCTCTTGACTCTGTTGTGAATCAGATTTCTAAGCCACTTATGCCATGTATTTCCCAGGTAACTGGATGCACATGAGGGAGGCTTTCAGCTCAGCATGTTCTGGCACCAGCCCACACTGCTGCCATGGGAAGGCCTTGTTAACACGGATGGGTTTCCAGTCTCAGTGGGATCACTGGGCATCTGCAGCATGCAGGTTCCCCATGACTCCATCTGCTCCACAGGTTGACCAACAGACACTTTTGAGAGTTTTCTCCTACAAAGACTAGTTTTAAATATATAAACAGAATCTGTTAGCACTGGTAATCTAAAGCAAGGAATACAGGACTTAGATTCCATATTTCACTCAAATTACATCTTCTGAAGAAAAATGTAGGAATGTTTCAATTTTTGGAGGATTTGGAACTGCAAAAATGAAGTGTTTGATGTGGTACCTGAGGGCCAGCCAAAAAATTTCATTTACAGTGTTAATTTAAGCCTCTGATTTATATTTTTTTTTCACAGCCAGCAGTCTCTGCCCTGAGCTTTGCTTCCACAGATGAATCTGAATGCAACATGGGGAGAAAATACCATATGCCCAAAATGGTAACAGCATAGGAATAACTAGCTGGGGAAGATATGATTCAGACCTGTGAGAAGTAAACTCAGGAATTTAAAGGTTAGAGTCCCATTTAAATAACTAATATACCTTTGAAACCTTACCACACATACAACAGCCATCACATTTAACTACTTACTTTGCCTAAGAGCTATCTAGAAACCCTCTACTTTGAGAAAGCAGCATAAATGAGCTTTTCATATATTTTCCTGTCCTGGTTTTGACCGGGAGAAGTTAATATTTGCAGTAGCTATGGTGACACAACTGTGGATGTATCTAAGAGGTTATTCCTTACTGCTTTAGGTAATTTCCCGGGGTGGGGAGAACAGGGCAAGGAAGGGATGGCACCAGAAAAGACAGGACAGGTCTGGACTCTGCCTTCTTTCAGAGGAGATGGGTGTTCCTTTCTGGCTGGGAAAAACGTGCTGGAAGGAGCAGTGGGCTGGCATCATCTGTGGTTACATTGCATTGTGTCAGACTTGGTGAGCATTTTGCACATAAATCACTCTTTTTTGCACATTTCTGTTATTAATATTGTTGCTATTACTGCCCGTTATATCAGTGCTTTCTCAGTAAATTGGTTTTATTTTAACTCATAACCTCTAGCTTTTTTATCTCCCACTGGACAGGGAGAAGAGTGAAAGGGGGTGCTTCTCCTGATCCATGACACTCCTCAAAACAGTTCTATTTTAGAAATCACCAGACTGGAGAATGAAGTACGTTCTTTGTACAAGTTGCTCACAGTTCCCAGCCAAGACAATTAACATTCATGATGCTTTGTATGTATCAGCCTGAGGGGAAGAGTCAGCTCAAGGAGGAAGAGGAATCTCAAATTTCACCCTGGGAAGGCGAAACCAAGTAACCAAGTGTAATGGCTGAAGCTGTGTTGGCAGCACCTCCTTACTGAACACTAGTTCTTGACATTTCAGTGATTTGCAACATATGAAATATTTAAGAAGGGCATTAGATTAGGCCAGGGTAGAGATTGGAACTGCATAAATAGATGCTCAAGCAGGATGTGTATACAAGGAGTAAAGTTCTTATGCACACTTGCTCCAATAAACAGCATTTTGAGGAAAAAACCAAAACTGGAACAGGACCAAAGCATTGGGCCTATCCTTTTTTATTCTTCCCTTCTTTTTTTAACTCTACTTGGGTAAAAGGCAACTGTGCTAAGCCCCTACGTCATTTAGCCCCTGAAATTAGGTTTCTCTGGCACTGCCAATCAGTTATGGAAAATGGAGTCCTTTTGCAGAAGTAAAATGTTAGTGAGTTGCTAATGACAGGTGTGACCTCCTTAAACTGTCATGAAATGAACAGGAGACACTGGTAAAGCTGAAGAGCCTGAAAGAGCACTTGTGATGCAAGTAGGTTGCTTTTCCATTAATGTTTAAGTGTCTTTTAGGACAAGAACCACAATATTGATACATACCAAACTGAAAATGGCAGTTCACCTATGAGCACTCCCTGAAGTTCTATTATGTGTAGCTGCCTTTGGTCAGCACTTCCCAGAGACTTCAGGATGGGTCATCCATGAGAGAAGTGAATTTTTTTTTTCAAAAATACTGCTGCCTTGGAGAACTCTTTATTTGCAGAAATTTCAGAAATATTACCTTAAAAAGCAGAAGAAATCTATACCCTTGGTAGATTTCTTAGTACATTTTTAAACCTGATTTAATTTAAGCTGACAAGTTTGAAATAAAAGACTTGCTTTGTCTATTTTGGAAAAGGCACATTTAAATAACCACAATAAAGAAAAAAAATCAAACCAAATTCGTTCTTATTCTGAAAATGCCTCCAAAACAGTTCAATTATGAAACCTCTAACCACTTCATTCTTCATTTTCTCCTTGAATCAACCTTCTGTCTCGTTTATTTCAGTTGGAGCTACCTACCCTCAGGCAGTCATCATTCTGTTTCATTATTTCTTTATTATGATTATTTTCCTACTTTGAGCAATGAGAGAGATACAATTTTGCTCCAACTCAACCTATCAAATACTTTTTTTTTCACCTCTATCACACTCCCTCTTAGCTTATGAATTACTTTGGAAATTATCACTTCAAAAGTTTTCTCTACATTGAATTTTAATATTAGAAAAAGCAATTTGTTCTTTAAAAAATCATTAAACACAGCTTTTTGATTAAGCCAATGGGACCAATGAATAATGTTGTCATTTAAATACCAGGCAAAGCAATCTATACTCTAACAAGATAACATACATGTCTCCATCAGAAATGGCAAACCTAATTAGTTCCCATGAGCACACAGAAATATATTCCTATTCTGGTAGTATCTTTTATGATATCCATGAATTACTAATTTTAAATGGTTTTAATCAAGGCCTGGATGATTTCATGCAGTAGACAATATTATAAAAAAACTTATTTTTTTATTAACCTAGCAGCTAAAAATTGGAAAACTATAATTTGGTTAATCTTGGTACATATATACTGGTCCTTGACCTCCCACCCTCTCAACCTTGAAAACAATGAACTTCAGCAATAACTAACAATCTCAGTTCATGATTAGACATCTATTCCATCCTTGAATGGATTTCTAGATAACCCCATAATAATCAAGATTTTAGGAAACAAAAAGGGTGAGTTGGAGGCCAGGAGGGCTGGGATTATTCCTTACTACAGACAACAAGGCAGTCCTGAATCTGGAGCTTCTAATTTGCACACCTTCTAATCTATCCACAATGTTTCTCATGTAGTGAAAGACCTGGGTAACTGAGCAAAAACAGCTATAAATCTAAAACTAAACCTGACATGATGTCTTTTCAGTTGTTGGCTGTTAGTCTTTTCCCCTGGAAATCTTTTCTTGAAGAAAACTATCATTCCCTTATCAGGTTCTGTCTGTGATTGGAAAGGGTAATTCTTTACATGGGTTCATGTTAAAACCAGCAGACTACAATGTTAAGAGCTGAAACCTCCTTTTTTGTTCCCTGTGTTTTGCAAGGGTCTTTCAGTGCAAAGCAGTATGTTTTCAATGCAGATTGCTGTGATTTTCCCTGCAGGAACCAGCAAGTTGTGCAAAGCTTGATGCTCTGCCAGCAGGGTATATTACATTTTCAGCAGCTCCTTCCAGATAACAGTGAATGGCAAAAACCAAAATGGTCAAAGCTTTGTGGTTGTTGCATTTAGGAGGTTGTTTTTTCATTTCCTTTCCTGATTTTCATCCAATGTTTGGCTAGATTCAAAAGCCTCTATTGAATCTCTCCACTTCCTGATTGAAAAACAGGTTCCCCTGAATATTTTTTCTCCTTACTTTATTTGCAGATCATCCTGCAGCCTTACTGATACCTGAGCTCAGTGGCTGTTACTAAGATCATTTAGCACCTAATTCCAGAAACTGAAAAAACAGATATTTTGCCATGTATTCATAAATGCATTGTTGACAGTGGAGGACTGGTGGGGTCTGAGAGCCTTGGACTCCCTTCCAGGCTCTGAACAGCAATATAATCTTTTCACCAAGCTTAATATATTCTGCCTCCTTCTAGAGCCTTTCCTTGTTCACAGCTCCAACTTTCTAGCTGTTTGTGCAAACGGCTTCAGCACTAGTTCACCAGCTTCTCATCCTATTTCCAACCACTCATTCCTGTTGTTTCCCTTCTTACCTGAGTCCAGTCTTTCCTACACTGCATAGTTTAATTTCCTATGACAGACGTTTTCTTACCCAGCCTTCCACAAACTCCTCTCTTTTTCATTTATCTCCTTTCATGACTTGCTTGCCTCTCCCTGGATATTATTGTTCTTGTCCAACCAGTCCCAGGCCTCTGAGCTGAGCTTCCAGTTTCTCATCACTTCCCAGCTCTGTCTTCTCTTGGAGATTTTTAAGATTGTTTAATTATTTTATTAATGAACCATGAACAATAATAAGGCAAAAATCACCAAATGAGGCATGCTTTTAGGTTAATTCAGTCTGGAGAAGAACATGACCTGGAAGAGAGGGTTTCTTTCTGTCTGGACTTACAGGACACTTTTACATTTCTCCTTCAGCATGATCCCCTGACCAGAGGGAGCCTGGACTGGGCCTACAAACTCTTCAAATATAGAATAAGATAAGGCATTTTGCCTGGCAAGCTGTAGGTCTGGACTTACTAATCCTGAGGAGCAAGCGCTTCCTTGCATGCCTTGACTCACATGGTGGCCTCACACAGCTGGAGCAAGAACACTTTAAATTTAACAAGCCTTCTTCCTCAAAATTATATATTTCAATGCAAAGCTATTTCCACAACTCAGTATTATTTCAAATCTTTCTTAATTTACCTATGGACTAAAATAATTTGTAAACATCATTTCTTCCATTGGTCCTGGCCTCAGAAAAGAAGCAATGGAGCATTAAACAGAGTTCTTAACCGACCAAAACTGCTTAGAATTTAGCTACTGAAAAGGGTGGGCAGGAGACTAGGCTGTAGTTTTACAAATGCTGGGCAGGCCTGTTTATGATTTATATTCTTGGATTATATAGTTAAAGAAAAGAGAATAGAGGACTATGTATCTTCCTGACACTTACCATTAAGTCAGTATTTCATGGAAATGTTTCCAGGTGCTTAAGCATTTGCACTATGAGATTATATCAAGTATTAATGATGTTTGGGTGGCTGGACATGTTTGATTAATAAAGCTGCTGCTTTTTATTACTAATGCTGGAAGTCATCAGAGATCCTGTAATACTAATGATTGAGGCTGCATTTACATGGAATTGCAGAGGGAGAAAACTGTGTTTTATCATAAAGAAAAGCAGTTCATGCTTAATTACACAGACACTATGATAAAGAGGTTCTTCTGGCTTTCCCCCCCTCTCTTTTGTTTGGGCATATTTATTTAGAACTAAACACAAATCTCAAAGTTTTTATATTGCAGCTGAACAACTAAGCCTTTCCTCTCCCTTNGGTCCTTGACCTCCCACCCTCTCAACCTTGAAAACAATGAACTTCAGCAATAACTAACAATCTCAGTTCATGATTAGACATCTATTCCATCCTTGAATGGATTTCTAGATAACCCCATAATAATCAAGATTTTAGGAAACAAAAAGGGTGAGTTGGAGGCCAGGAGGGCTGGGATTATTCCTTACTACAGACAACAAGGCAGTCCTGAATCTGGAGCTTCTAATTTGCACACCTTCTAATCTATCCACAATGTTTCTCATGTAGTGAAAGACCTGGGTAACTGAGCAAAAACAGCTATAAATCTAAAACTAAACCTGACATGATGTCTTTTCAGTTGTTGGCTGTTAGTCTTTTCCCCTGGAAATCTTTTCTTGAAGAAAACTATCATTCCCTTATCAGGTTCTGTCTGTGATTGGAAAGGGTAATTCTTTACATGGGTTCATGTTAAAACCAGCAGACTACAATGTTAAGAGCTGAAACCTCCTTTTTTGTTCCCTGTGTTTTGCAAGGGTCTT
>WBNQ01033091.1:0-10156 GCA_013401375.1 Spizella passerina | reverse complement strand
CGCAGGTGCCCGCGGCCGCCCCGCCGCCCCGGCGCTCCGTGACCGCCGCCCGCCATGGGGCCCCGGCCGTGCCGCCGCCGCCGCTGAGGAGAGGAGGAGGAGGGGAGGAGAAGAAGAAGCTGCCGCCGCCGCCGCCGCGATGAGGAAGGGCCGCTCTCGGGGGGACAAAGCGGCGCCGCCGCCGCCGGCGCGGAGGGAGCCCGGGCGGGCGGTGTCCGGCACGGCGGCGGAGCGCAGAGCCGCCCTGCTGGGGGGCGGCGGCAGGAAGGAGCCGGAGGATGCCCGGGCCGCGGGGGCGGCGGAACGGGTAAAGCCGGGGCGCGGGGCGGGGGTCGCCGTTGTTATGGAGACGCGCCCCGCGTGGCGGGGCCGGTCCGCGCCCGCCCCGGGCCGGGACCGCGGCGCTCCGGCGGGGCAGAGCGGCGGGGGGCGCGGGACGGGGGAAGCGGCGGCGCCCGGTGCGGCGGCAGCCCCCGAGCATCCTCGCTTGCTCCGGGCGCTCCCGCAGGTAGATGCCCCCCGAAGGGCGGAGGGTGGGAGCGGTGGCGTGCCCGTGTCGGTGCTGACGGCGTGGCGTGAGTGAGTGAGCGAGTGAGGGCTGCGGGAGCCGCCGTGCCGGGAGTCTGCCCGCGTGCCGCGGAAGGCGGGGGAGGATGCAGTGGAGCCGGGTGTGTGCTGTGTGCTGGCTGGTGTTACTAATCGCAGAGTACATCTTTCTAGTAACCCTCTGTGGGTCACTCCCAATCGCGATGGTAATTATGATGCGTTTTCCAGCATTTTAGGTCTTAATTCCAGGAGTGGTTTGTTTAGGAAACATGCCGTACCTTTGCAGAGACTTGAAAAGGCTTGTTACATGTGAGAGTGTGTAAGTTCAGCATGTCCGCTTTCACGTCTTTCATACCCACAAAAATAGGATCTACTGATGGATGCTTAGGATTACAAGGATGAGAGACCAAAGAGATACTAAATCAAGTTTAGGATCATTAACACTTTGGTTTGGTAGTCCTAGTTCTACAAGAGATAAAAATGGGAGATGACACTTTGCAGTGGAAAAATGTAGGTGACAACTAATGCTTTTTTTCCTGTTGATTTGAAGAGAAGGAGAAAGTATCACAGGTATGAAGATTCCTGGGATGCAGTAATTCATTGCTGTGTTTTGCCATTTTTTGGAGCAAAGAGAAAACCTAGGTTCTTTGTCCAAAAGGTGTTTTAAGTTTACGTCACTGTTGCAGATGCACAGGTTTATGCCGTTTAAAAAAGGTTTTTTTCCCTAGGAAAGCTGTGTTACATTGCCTTCAGTTATGGGAGCCTTTGATTTTGGCTTTGACTAGTGGATATCTCTTGAATACAGATTTATCACACTGGGCCCTTGAGGAGGAGGCCTCTATTATTTTATTCTCTAGTGCTTTGTTAAGCCAAGTGGTTAAGAGGGGCTGCTGCTTTTGATGTTTATTCTTTCCTGAAACAACTAAGGAATACTGTAGTCTTCATTTGGGGAAAAAAAATCTAAAATCAGAAGAGGTCACTCAGTATCTTCCCAGCTGTCTGTGAAATGGGCAAATTTGTAGAGCAACCAAATGCAGCAGCAAGGTGTTTGTTGTACTGTTTTGATGTATGTTTATGGTATTGACATGGAAATTCAAGGAAATTATTTCTATTCTTGGTGGTGTGAATGAAGCTTACAAATGGTACACACAGAACATACTACATCAGAATAATGTCTTAAACACTTGGGCAGTTTCATTGAGACAACCCCAATGTTGCAAACCAGGAAAGGCTGCAAATTCAGAAGTGTCAGTTTTTGAGATTCACCAGGCTTTTAATGGGAAATAGTGCTAATTTGTGTTTAACTTGGGCACTCTGACTAGGACCTGAAGTGACTTGTAAGAGCAGATCTTTGTGTGCTGGCAGGTATTCGGTGTGTTGGAAGAGGAAATTTTCAGCTGAAGTTAAGAAAGCTTCTACTCAACCATGTGTGAGATACTCCCCAAACTTCTAAGGAGAAGCTCTCATCCCCTCTCCCCTTTTGTTTTTCATTTAAGGTTTTGTAAGTGTGGTAAACAGCTGTAAATAAATGGGTGTGTTGGACAAATGTGACAAACAGCATTTCTGTCTTGAATACCAATAATTCAGCGTTTATTTAAATGTCGGTAGTTGGTTGTGTGTGTGTGGTAAAAAAGGCCTTCTGAGATGCAAAAGACAGCGAGACACTCCATTTTCACTGATCCAGCTTGTAGCTTGACAAGTATTTCCTTTGAGGCCCTTCTGATTTAAGTAGCCCAGTTGTTCCCAAGTCTGTAATGTGCCCTCAGCAGTGCCAGTGCAACAGTGTGCACAGCTGCAGCAAACCATTCTGGATTAAATTCAGATCTCTTTGTTTGCCATACATTTGCACAAGTTTGTGGCTGGGAGAGGCTGAACTACTCCAGTGTTGAAAAAAGTCCTTATCAAGCTGTGACTGCAGCAGTTAATCACTGTACTGACCTTAAGGCCTTTGAAAATCTGGTCCTTTGCTGTGCTCGTAGTTCCGACGTGCCCGCGATGAATGTTTGCGCTTTCTCGTGCGTTGTGCAAGAATTAAGAATGGCTGTGCTTGGGCACATTAAAGATCCCTCTCGCCCAGTATCCTGCCTCTCCCAGCTGCCAAGAACAGATGCTTGGAGAAGAGTACAGTGTATATTGAGGAAATGCCTCTCCCAGCCTCCAGTAATTTGTGGCTCATAGGTTTCCTGAACCAGAGGTGATATTTGTTTTTAGAGCCCCCAGTGGGTTTTTTCTTCTATGAATTTGTCCAATTACTGTTTGAAGCCATGTATGCTTGTAGCATCCACAACATCCTGTGGCTGAATTGTAGGGCTTAAACACATTTTGTGTGGAAAAAACACTTATTTTTGTTTGCTTTTAAACTTTCTGCCTGCTTGGTTTCATGCCTTGCTTGTTCCTTCTTGTATTGGAAGAGGCAGTGGAAAGGAGAATCCATGTTATTCTGTGTGCCTTATGGGTTGATGACTTTTTCTTCTATTTACCATCCCTTGCTTGTGACTTTTTACAGAGGCATTTCAGAAAGAAGTTACTCTACCCCTTTCATTGTCCTTGCTTTCTTCTTTGCACCTTTTGCAGATATGTTTCTGACTGGAGACAGCAATGCAGCCATCCAAGGAACAGGGTTGACTTGCAATAACCAGGACCAGCTACAGTATTTCAGCATATGCCACCCAGTAAACTTACATAGCATATTAGATTTCCTTCTTTAATCTTCTGCATGCTTTTTCTAGACAATCTTTAAGCATTGAATTGGCACTTCTGTGGAACTATGATAACCCCAGTCACTCTTTTAAGTGGTAATACCTAGTTCAGAACTTGTGATTGTGTACATATTTTTTAAATACTATGCATCATTTTACAACTACTTGCTATTTTACAGCCCACTTAAACAGTATTATTAAAATCTTCTTCAGATCTTTCATCTTAGCTTTTGCAATCTTCAGTAACTTTAAGCATTGTCAGCAAACTCTGTCACATAAGTGTCAGACTTCTTTGCTAGATTTTGCTTTAAAATATGGAAGGTGTTGATCCCAGAAGAGATCCTTGTGAGACTCCAGTGGTAATCCTTCTTTTTTGGGCAAAAGGCCAATTGCTCCAACTTACTTCCAGTTCATCAGTCATTAACTCATGACTGAATTGTCCTTCTTACTCTGTGACATTTTAGTTTCATTGAGTGAGGGCATCTTTGTCAAACACAGCCCACTTGGATTTCAGTAAAGGATCAGTTTAATCATGGTATGATTGGTGACTGCACTGAAGGAGAAAAACGGGAAGTTGAGGTGAAAGTGATTGGTGTTCATGAATGACAGTCACCCTCATCCAGAGGCACATTTCAAGCACTAATCTGTTTTCATATCATGCTGACATAGTTCATTTTAGTGATATTTATAGTGAAAGATTTGACATGGATCATAGCCAATATTTGTCAGAATTGCTTTTATTAGCATTTTTTCTTCAGGTAGAAGACAAAGTCCCCATAGAAAGGATTCTTCAGTTTCTAGAGGAGATGGCTGTAGAGGTTGTGATGGAATTATACAAGACCAGGGGGTGGGTAGCAAACAGCAACTTGCTGTGTCCTCTGGTATCAAGTGTTGACTCAGGCTTTGCAAGAGGTGGATCTTCATGCTCAAGGTAATACCTGTACTTTGTATTTTTTTTCCCCGAGGGATGTAAAAGATCCAAAGGAGGTGATTAAGAGTGAACATTACTTAATAGGTAGACTGGATCCACCTGAGGAAAACATCGAAATCATCTAAAATGTAGGAGAACATTGGAATGGGGCAAATGCATGGTGCTTGCTTTTACTTGTCTGTATGGAATGTCTTTGTTATTTTTTCCATGAGGAGTGGGAGCTAATGTGTCCCTAACAAATCTAAATGCTGTCTTTCTCTAAAAGCAGAGGGATGATAAACAGAGGCGAGGAAAACTGAAGTATTGCCATAGGTCTAGTGGGATGGAGGTTGAGAGAGAGTAAAAATAGAGAACACTGAGCATCACTGAATGATATTTTCTGCTCTACAGGCATGCAGGGAACTAGGGAGTGCAACCCAGGGGTGCTTGCTTGGATATGTGACAAGGTGAGGGAACAGAAACAGACCCCATCACTTCTGACAAGCTTCCCACTCTTGCTGTGGGTGGCCAGGTGTGCCACCCATTTCTGCTTGGATGCAAAGTATTGCCTGAGCTTTTAACAAGCTGACTGAGTTACAATCAATTCATTTAACAATAACCGTCTATAGGAACTGTAGTGCTACAAACTTTCTTAGAGTAACAAAAATATTCATTTTTTTCCCCCCACCTGTCTTTGAAACATTTTAGGTCTTTCTGTCCCAAAGCCAAAATGGAGCGCTGAGGTTATCCAGTGCACAGTCTGTGGCCCTTTCCTGAAAGATAAATTAAAACATCTCTCTTAGAAACTGATCTTATCTTAGCATTCGATCATGGTGTGTTTGTCACCTCTTCTGAAAGCTCTGCCAATGTTTAATTATTCCTGCAGTTAGAAAATTAAATGACATCTTACTTCAACGCTTGTTTTGTCTAATGGCCAACTTTCAGCTGTGGAATATGCTTGTTCTAGCACAGGCAGTAAAAATTCTCTACTATCTGATCTCTTTTCCATGTAGAAGTATTTGAAATGTAAAATTGAGCTTTGGTTGGAACAGAAGACACTGAGTTCTTTTGCTTCTAGAACTGTGTGCATTTCCCTCTTGATTGTTCTTGGAGTGTTTGCCAAACCCAGGTAATGCTCTGGCAGCAGCCTGGAATAGTGTGATTGCAGACAAGCTTCCTCCTTCACTACTTTTGGATACTTGTCTTTTTGCAATTTTGGGGATTGCATTACCACAGTTGGGTGTGTCATATGAGAGAGGGTTTTGTAACATCATGCATATGTGGATATTTCTCCTCCATCTATGAGTAAAATCATGCAAATTTGTCCAGGACTACTTATAAACGATAGGTTACAAAGCTTATTACTCCTTTCATGTTGTCATTATATTGTGATTCTTTTTTTTTTTCTTGGAAGGAATAGCAAAGGATCTTTTCCACTGACTTCTCACCCCGTTCTTTTTTGGAAAGCAGTCAGTGACCAGCAGGGAGAAACTGGCCAAACCCCAGAGTGCTACTCAGATTTATTTTGTCTCCACAACTGCAGAGNTTTTGCAATCTTCAGTAACTTTAAGCATTGTCAGCAAACTCTGTCACATAAGTGTCAGACTTCTTTGCTAGATTTTGCTTTAAAATATGGAAGGTGTTGATCCCAGAAGAGATCCTTGTGAGACTCCAGTGGTAATCCTTCTTTTTTGGGCAAAAGGCCAATTGCTCCAACTTACTTCCAGTTCATCAGTCATTAACTCATGACTGAATTGTCCTTCTTACTCTGTGACATTTTAGTTTCATTGAGTGAGGGCATCTTTGTCAAACACAGCCCACTTGGATTTCAGTAAAGGATCAGTTTAATCATGGTATGATTGCTGACTGCACTGAAGGAGAAAAACGGGATGTTGAGGTGAAAGTGATTGGTGTTCATGAATGACAGTCACCCTCATCCAGAGGCACATTTCAAGCACTAATCTGTTTTCATATCGTGCTGACATAGTTCATTTTAGTGATATTTATAGTGAAAGATTTGACATGGATCATAGCCAATATTTGTCAGAATTGCTTTTGTTAGCATTTTTTCTTCAGGTAGAAGACAAAGTCCCCATAGAAAGGATTCTTCAGTTTCTAGAGGAGATGGCTGTAGAGGTTGTGATGGAATTATACAAGACCAGGGGGTGGGTAGCAAACAGCAACTTGCTGTGTCCTCTGGTATCAAGTGTTGCTCAGGCTTTGCAAGAGGTGGATCTTCATGCTCAAGGTAATACCTGTACTTTGTATTTTTTTTCCCCGAGGGATGTAAAAGATCCAAAGGAGGTGATTAAGAGTGAACATTACTTAATAGGTAGACTGGATCCACCTGAGGAAAACATCGAAATCATCTAAAATGTAGGAGAACATTGGAATGGGGCAAATGCATGGTGCTTGCTTTTACTTGTCTGTATGGAATGTCTTTGTTATTTTTTCCATGAGGAGTGGGAGCTAATGTGTCCCTAACAAATCTAAATGCTGTCTTTCTCTAAAAGCAGAGGGATGATAAACAGAGGCGAGGAAAACTGAAGTATTGCCATAGGTCTAGTGGGATGGAGGTTGAGAGAGAGTAAAAATAGAGAACACTGAGCATCACTGAATGATATTTTCTGCTCTACAGGC
This sequence comes from Spizella passerina, assembly GCA_013401375.1. Taxonomy (NCBI): domain Eukaryota; kingdom Metazoa; phylum Chordata; class Aves; order Passeriformes; family Passerellidae; genus Spizella; species Spizella passerina. The sequence continues at coordinate 3,361 of WBNQ01033091.1, read as the reverse complement.
ATGCAGGGAACTAGGGAGTGCAACCCAGGGGTGCTTGCTTGGATATGTGACAAGGTGAGGGAACAGAAACAGACCCCATCACTTCTGACAAGCTTCCCACTCTTGCTGTGGGTGGCCAGGTGTGCCACCCATTTCTGCTTGGATGCAAAGTATTGCCTGAGCTTTTAACAAGCTGACTGAGTTACAATCAATTCATTTAACAATAACCGTCTATAGGAACTGTAGTGCTACAAACTTTCTTAGAGTAACAAAAATATTCATTTTTTTCCCCCCACCTGTCTTTGAAACATTTTAGGTCTTTCTGTCCCAAAGCCAAAATGGAGCGCTGAGGTTATCCAGTGCACAGTCTGTGGCCCTTTCCTGAAAGATAAATTAAAACATCTCTCTTAGAAACTGATCTTATCTTAGCATTAGATCATGATGTGTTTGTCACCTCTTCTGAAAGCTCTGCCAATGTTTAATTATTCCTGCAGTTAGAAAATTAAATGACATCTTACTTCAACGCTTGTTTTGTCTAATGGCCAACTTTCAGCTGTGGAATATGCTTGTTCTAGCACAGGCAGTAAAAATTCTCTACTATCTGATCTCTTTTCCATGTAGAAGTATTTGAAATGTAAAATTGAGCTTTGGTTGGAACAGAAGACACTGAGTTCTTTTGCTTCTAGAACTGTGTGCATTTCCCTCTTGATTGTTCTTGGAGTGTTTGCCAAACCCAGGTAATGCTCTGGCAGCAGCCTGGAATAGTGTGATTGCAGACAAGCTTCCTCCTTCACTACTTTTGGATACTTGTCTTTTTGCAATTTTGGGGATTGCATTACCACAGTTGGGTGTGTCATATGAGAGAGGGTTTTGTAACATCATGCATATGTGGATATTTCTCCTCCATCTATGAGTAAAATCATGCAAATTTGTCCAGGACTACTTATAAACGATAGGTTACAAAGCTTATTACTCCTTTCATGTTGTCATTATATTGTGATTCTTTTTTTTTTTCTTGGAAGGAATAGCAAAGGATCTTTTCCACTGACTTCTCACCCCGTTCTTTTTTGGAAAGCAGTCAGTGACCAGCAGGGAGAAACTGGCCAAACCCCAGAGTGCTACTCAGATTTATTTTGTCTCCACAACTGCAGAGAAGCTGTTACCATGCTTTCCTTGCTGCGTGGCAAGCCTGGAAACTGAAGAGATCTTTCTTTTTTCCTAATTAGAACTTCTGTACTTCAAATATACTAAATGTTTTCTTTTCTTTTCCCTCTAGGTGACATCAGTGCTAGTAAAGGCAGTACCCCTGTTGTGATGAGCTCTGTATGTAGACTGCAGAACAGTTTGGTGTTTGGTTATTTCTACCATGAGTCTTCCTTTTTGATTGACAAGTGAAGAATAAAGTTTTTGGAGTTCAGTTGGCACTTTGCTTCTCAGTTTTCTCTACAGCTCTGACTCTCAGGTTGCTGATCACAGCTCTGTTGCAGCTCTCCCAGTCATGGACCCTGTGGGTAACAGGTCACAACACTCAGAGCTGTTCTTTATAACTTCATGTCAAAGCCTACAGGCTGGGATGAAACTTAATCTGAAGAAGATGAAGGTTTATTTTCAAAATTCAAGCACATAAACCAAATCAAATGGACTTACTGTTAGCCATGCAGATTGCATTTGCAATCTAGTGTAGTTTTTACTATACACATTACATATTCTATAAAAGCAACTATAGCTTAATCATAGCCCAATATATTCTGTAAATTCATTGCCCCTTTTATTAAAGGAGGGGTGGAATGCTGCTAACTTCTAGATCAGAAACCATCTGTTTATATAAATGCTTATTACCAGCTGTTCTGTGAAATTGTTTAGGGTTGATTTTAGGGTAGTTCTGACCTATGTCTGTTTTGTCAAGGGAGCTAAAGAAATTTACTAAGGAGGACATTGGTAAAGATTCCTGAATTACAAGTTGTGATTGTAACTTGCCAGTAAAAACTCAGTTACTGTTTGCAGACCTCAAACTTCCTTTTCTCATCTTCCTTTGTTGCTGTCTAGCTCTTTTTAATATGGCAGGAAGAAAGCAAAAAAAAAGTGCTGTTTTCTAATAAAAAGCACAATTCTAGCCTGTGGAGCTTCTAATATGGTTAACCAGAGTGCATGGCTGGCTGGCAGGCATTCTTACTTATCCTCAGACTTTGTTTGCTGAAGTTTATTCCCTTTTCTATGGAGAAATAAAGGTAGCCAGGAGGCCAGGGTGTAGCTGTGGAGGAATCAGATGTTTTCTTGTGATATGCGTGGTTCTATCTTTGTTTTCTTCTTGGTCCTTTCTCTGAGGAGGCAGGAAAAGAAACCAGAAAGAACAAACTTGTCAGTACCCCATAGGTGTGTCTCACTGCCTGCCATAAGCTGTTCTTGTTGATGCCAGAGCTGCTTCTACCTGACTTCTTCATTAGCCCCAGTTTTGCCTTTCTGTGTCCTCATCAAACAGAGATGGCAGCTCCAGGAGAGCTCTTCCTCTGGGTTCACTTCTGTGTTCATACCAATATTTAAAAACATGAGGTGCTGAAAAAGTGACTGAGGGAAAGAGTCATCTAAAAGCAGGCAGAGTGGAATAGAATCAAGGGATCAATTCTGTAATGTGCTTATTAGATAATAACAGAGCTGAGCCAAAAGAGAAATCCAGATGCAGACAAAAGGCATGTGGAGTCAAGTGACCAATTCTGCAATGGGCTTGTTGGGTAAGATCAAAGTGGCACCAGAGGGCTGATGGCACTTCTCTGGCCTGAGAAAATGGAATCATCCCTTCTCTCAAAGTTGAGTATTAAGGAACAAATTTCTGTTGTGTAAATCAATATTTAAGAGGCATTGCATCAGCAGCTTAGATGATTCACCTTGCCCATGTGAGATTTCGATTTTCTGTCACAAGTGAAGAGTAAGAGCAAATATTGTATTAGCCACATTAATTTCATATCTTGCATATTAGAATAGCTAAGCAGGCAGTGGAAAGATGCAGTACACTGCATTTCTTGTCCAAAAGCAGAATAGAAGCGAAGGAGCCAAGAGAATTCTTCTTCCAGAAGTGCTAGGGTTTGGTGTGGCACTGCTTTTCTTTAGAATAATTATTAGCCTTAAGGGGGAAGCTGGTGCCACTTACTGTTTGTTACAGAGCACTTGAGAGTAACAGTGGGGTGCTGTCCAAGGCTAGGATTAGGCAGCTGAAAAGCACTCAAAGATTTTGGATATATTCCTGACTGGATGCTTTGGGAAACCAAGTAGTATATCCAAGTGTTGTTGTGTTGGAGGAATGGGTATGTGTTATTGACTTTACACATAGCAGTTGACTTCTTGAGCAAGCTCACCTGCCTTCTTGCAGTCCAGAGTGTAAATGTTG
>WBNQ01033090.1:2311-16894 GCA_013401375.1 Spizella passerina | reverse complement strand
GTCTGGAAAAAAGGGATATTTTCAAGATGTGTTATGATGTGTATTTATCTGTATAAAACAAATTAATTTCTTAAGCTCAAAATTAATTCTAGACTTCCCCTAGATTGAATACAATCATGTATTAAGTCAATGACAGCAGAAAGGGGAATGCAACTTTTTAAAATAGAATTAATATTTAAGTAGTTCCTCTTACTTCTGCTGTCTTTACACTGAAGAAGCTTTTTTGGAGCACACAGAAAACCCTGCCTCAGTCTGCCCAAGACTGTGTGATGGAAGCTTTACTGGTCGTGTTGATCATGAGCACAGAGAGCTCATGTGTTCTTTATTAAATGTTCTTTATTTTCATGTGTTCTTTAATAAATGTTCTTTATTTTCTGGGATTTGTGCACCGTTGCCACAGTGAAATTCTAGGAGAGGGAAGACTAGAGCTGGCTAGCAGTTCTGGGAGTACCCTTCTGTAGGAATTTCTTTGTTTATTTAGGAATTCTGGTCTTTTATAGGATATTAACAAGTCAAACTTTTATGCTCTGCTTTTGTCTCTGTGATCCTAAAATTGGGTCTGACTTTGCAAAGGGGAAGTCAAAGTATTGCAGTTAAATGTGGTGTGTCCCTGCTTAGCTTATTCTCCCTGTGTTTTTCTGTGGTTTTGGTCATCTCTGTGTGAGAAATGCCGCTCAGAATCTCAGCATAACAGAGTGTGGCCTTAGCAATGGTAGCAATTAACAGCTGTCTTGGAGTGTGTTTTCACTTGCAGTCACTGATCACATCCACCTGCTGGGACTGCTGAGTTCTCGTACAGAAAAGGGCATTCCACAGTAAAAATGGATTCTTAGATTTACGAGACTTCAAGGGAGTCTTTGTAAATATCTGGTTTAGTCTTCTGGGGAACAGAGGTTGAGGATTTCACTTGTTAATTTCTACATCCTACTTGACATGAGAATTGACCAGCATTTGAAAATGGTAAATTGAATGAAATTGACACATTAATCTGACAACACTTCTAACTAGAGACAGATTTGTAGCAAGCAATCTTTCAACAGTCTCCTTCCAAATGGAGGCCTCATGTTAATCACAAGGCTTAAAGGTTTTATTTAAATTTATGGAATTTTTATGTTTTCTGCTTCCCTCTTTCTTTTCTCTTTAAAACTGGAGTCCTTGCAACTTCTTTTCTTGTCCCTTTTTCCAAGACACAGTCTCACAAGTCCAGAGGAACTATCCTTCTTCTTGGGAAAATATTCATGAATACCTCTCATATTTTAAGATTTCATGGCTAAGAATACTTTTTTAGACCTTCTGCAAATGCTTAAAAACCCCATAAAGCCTCAAAACTCTTTTATGTAGGCAGAATCATTCTATGGAAGAGTAAAACCAACCTTAACCAGTAGTCTACCAAGCAAAAGCAGTAATATGAAGTTCATAAAAGCTTAGGTATCTTTCCATCTGTCCACCTTAATGGTTCTATTGTATTACTTCAAAACTAGCATTTTACATATGATTATTCATTAAACCTTTTATGGAGCAAATTAACAGAGACTAGTAATCAACTCCTACTAAGCCTTTTCCAGAAAGAAAACATAAAAGGCTTACATATGTAATTAAGCTCTTAATTACTTGTCTTCAACCAGATTGATTTACTGGATCATAATCTTCCATCAGAGGCTCTGTGCCCACAGGTGAAGACATGCATAGGTAGAGTTGCTGCCAGCATAGCAGTACAACAATGACAGCACAATTCTTGCATGCAGAGATGTGGTTAGAAGAAATCTGGTCCTTACTTCATGGCTGTGCTGTTGGGGGTAGTTTTTAAAAATATTTGTTAAAACATTTCTTAAAAGGCTGCCCAATGAGATGCATCATAAGAGTATTAATTGCTGTGGATGGACTAGACCAGCATTTTGTGGATAATTGTTGATTTCTAGGGAAATTATCCTCCCCTTCTCCTCATTGCCAAACTAATAATTGAATTTTATAGACATCATGTCTACATGAGGTTCTCAGTGTAGGCTTTGCACAGGAGGCTGGAGTGCAGAAGTGGTGTTGCTGTTAAACTTCCTTGGACCTGACACTGCAGTCACTCCAGGGCAGAAGCCTTGTACCTCATAAATCAGCAGAGGCAAGGTTGCAGTAATTAGCACAATTACCCTTGGCTGCTCTCTGAAATTTATGTCATGTTATATAAACATATTTGCACAAATATTTACATGAATGTGCCCTTCTGGATGGTGGGGAAAAACGCTGAAGGTGTGGAGCTGAGATTTGATGCTCAAAGCTGTGAGTGGGTGTGGCCTCTTTCTGTGCATCAGCACAAACATCTGCACACACAGATGTGCATATAAATCTGTCATAATGTTGCAGTACTGGGAGGGTTGTTTACCCAGATGATGTGAATTGAATATAAAATTTTAAATTAAGCATTTCTCAACATTTTCAGTTATATGTAATTGGTTGGTCAGCCTTATTGAGCCAATATGGCCTAATTTGAGGAGAAACTAATGATTCTTTTTTTTTTTGTGTGATCCATATTTCTTTTGGGCAAAGGCAGCATGGTAGTTGTACTTATTGTCTCAGCAGTCACTACTTTTCTGTGAAAAGAGGGCACAGAAGTACACCTCCTTTGAAATCTGCATTACAGCCACAGAATCATGTTAAGTTTTTAAATGTGACTGAAATCAATAGTGTGAAATGTGTCATCATTTTCCAAAGGCCTCAAGGGATGTGTCTAAAACAACAGTTTACAACACAATCTTTTCATTTGATTTGAACACAATTTCTTGGTTAAGTTCTCCATTAAAAAAACAAACAGCTGTAAATAAATAGTGAGACCAGTGTGACTGATCTGTTGTTAAACATTTGCTGTTGAAAATCTTATATATTTTACATCTGCCTAGCATCAATAACAGTGTAATGTCCGTGGTATTAATAAGTTTTCAATGCAGTCTGAACCTGTAATTCCAGTCTGTCTTTCACCCCTTTTTCCTTGTCTGCCATGGATTTTGTGTGATACATGACAAAATCTTAGCTGTGCCTTAAGTTTCATTTTACAGCTGGGGATAATAGTATTTTTCTTTCTCACAACTATATGTTAAAGCTGTAAATAAGAAAGGACAGAGCTCAGAATCTGTGGTAATATGGAATTTATCATTCACCTAATCCATATATTGAATGTGGCTTGGTACATACTTAAGTAACTGACTAGTAAGTTTCTAAAACATAAGAAGTAAATCAATGTAATTATTACTGGAAAAAGAAAAAAGTAAGCAAGATGCACTCTCTGGGGAGGACCTCCAGCTATTTCCCTTGTGCAGATCTGAGGCTTGGCAAAGCAGACATGAGGATTATGAAAGTCAAATTAGACCTTCTGATACCAAGAACCCAAATATGAAGGCCTTGAACTTTTGATCAAACCTGTGGAGAGGGATCCTTTGGCTTGAGAAGAGCTTCAGAATAGATTTGGTAGCTGAATGTGAATTCTTACAAGCCTTAGGATGTAAGAATATTCCCTTATTGTTATGGGAATGAGCATGCATGTTGTTGTAACAGGTCACACTGCAGCATCTCATTGTGCTCATAGAGCCTTGGCACAGAAGGCACAGAATAAATGTCATTTTACTGTTAGATCTGTCTTTAATCAAAATTATACGAACGGACTAATTCTATTACTTCTGCTTGAAGTTATGTCTATTACATTATTAATGCTTATATATAAAAAGGTAATAAGTTCAACTAGCCATGGATTAAACTGCAAAAAGGAAGAAAAAAGTTAAATGAACTAAGAGGGTCTAGTATAAACCCCACAAGGAATTTCTATGAAGTTGAAAGCTAAGAATCTTGGCATGAACTCTGGTTTCAGTGCATGTTTATGCATGGCAGGCTGCCAGGCCACGTTCTGAACATTAACTAAGCTGTTTCTCTAAATTTTATTGCTTACAGAGTTTCAGTTCAGGCTATCATGTTAAAACCTCCATGTATTTTATGCCTGGAGATGCTTTGAGACTGTGAAAGCCTAAGAAGGAAGGCATTAAATGTCATCATCTGTGTGTACACGTTGCTCAGACTTACTGGGGATAAATAGTTACACAGAACTATTCCTGCTGAGGATGGCTATCAACAGGTTAGATAGATATTAGACTTCTGACACAAACTGAAGGGACAGTTTTGTCAGCTATTAATGTACATCACCTTTCTGATCCTGCAAATTCCTCCTCACACTTGATCAGAAGTGCATGTTAGGTGATAAAACAAATAGAGGATTACGAACTGGGGTATTTGTATTGTTCCAGCTTTGCCACTGATTTTTGTCATTTGGGCTGGCTCTTCACACTTCTTCACTGCATTTCCCCTTGTTGGCTCTTACCTTTTTCTGATTTCTTTAGCCCCAAATTAGAAGTGTGGTAGTGAAACTTGATAGCAGGGAGTTGGAAAACATGACCAGTACTGAGAAGGGTTGGAATACCAAGCAGGCAAAATTGGAAGACCTTGGGAACTCGGGTAATAGAAATGAAATGAAATTTAAAAGTACAAAGTGGAAGGTCATGGAATTGAGAGCTAACACAAATTTATTCTGGGTCCTGGCAGCTCAGCTTGAAATAGATGAGAGGGAAAATCTGTGTACTTTCATTGATTTGCAGAGTTATTCTAAGTTGCAAAATAATGCTACTCTGAGGAGAGCAAATATATTGTAGGAATGCAGAAAATGAAAGATTTCTGCTTCTATTGAAGACATAAAAATGTACAATGTATAGAAGAGACCACTTAATTATGAATATTGTGAGCTCTTCTGATCAGTAAAATTAATGAAAGATTTTTATGGAGTTGGTGATCCAAAGGCCTTCCAGCTTCATAGGAGAAAAAACCCTGTTTTAAAATAATATAATACATTAATTTACTCAACAAAAGTCATGACAAAGAAGTGGATTTTCTTCGGAATGTTTATTGAGAAAAAGACACAAAATCAAGCATTGTGTCAAGATTCTAAAGGCCTTGGGTTTTTAGATCATGAGATTTAAAGCTCCTTGCTGGTTGCTCCTTATCCATGCAGTGTGGTGGAACCTGATCCATGACACCCAAATATCTCCTGCTCTGGTGGATTTTTGAGATAAGAGGTCATTTCTGTAGATTGGGTTCTTTCTGCTGTGTCTTCCCTGGCAGACACCTGCCTTCAATGGGTCTCACTACCAAATTTGATATTACATTTTTTATTTCTTTTAATTGTATTTAGGTCTACAGGAAGAATTAAGTATTTTTCTGCCAATAACTTATTAACAGAACATCTCTTTTTTTTCTTTCTTTACCTCAAATGTAAGCACAGATTTTTCAGTGAAGCAGAAATTGGTACATTTAACATATACATTCCTGGAGAATCCATTCAGGTCCTGCTAATTATTTGTAGTGAATTTAGTCATAAGGAAGGTTACAGTCCACTTGAAGAGTATTTCCTGGCTGGGTAATGGATGTACCAAGTGGCTGGGTTGTGACAGGGCACAGGCACCTCATGCTGGCTTCCCAGGAGATTGTCATTGCAAGCCCACCTTGAGATTTAATTGAAGGTGAAGACTGTGTGTGTGTGTATTCCAGTGGATCTGCAGTACAACAGAGTTGAAATGTGATTTATAAGTCTACCCAGGCACTCCTAGCATAGGTTGTCTCTCGGAGCAATTCTTACTCAACAGGGGGACAAGGCTGGAATATAAATGTGATCAAAAAGTACAGCTGAGATGTACTTGCATGAAATTTAAAAGAATAGGAAAACATGAAACTGAATCTGTGCAAGTGTAATGCATAATCAGCTTCTTACAACAGAAGAGATCTGCTTTTTCAAAAAGCCTTTCTCAAACTTGACACTTCCCTTTTGCAGTGGACAAGGGGAAAAATAATGGCATTTATGTCAGAATAATTAACTTAGGGAAGGTACAGAGAGCCAGCTTTTTCTAATTAACTGACACTTATCCAGCTTCCCTAGGAATTACCTAAGACTCTAAAGTTAAGTAGGTCAGTACAAAACTGGGGTGTTAGTTTCTGTATTATGTTTCAAATTATAACTTTAATAGTTTCCTCACTGACAGAAGGGTTCTGCAGACTGCAGTCACAAATCATATCCCTGCCATGAAATCCTGTAGATTTAATGTTTTCTCCAACATGTTTTATGCATTTTTAGAGTAACCATTCTTGTATTCTATTGCTTGCCCCTGTCCTGTCCTTCCCGCCCCCACCTCCTGGTGGATTTCTTTTCTATAAGGGCTTGTTTTAATCCAAATTTAAACTGAAATTTTGTCAGATTCCTGAGAAATTCAAAAAAGGGAAAAAGGAAAAAATGCCACAAAAGTGAGCCATGTCAGTGTAATATCAAATGGGTGGGTTGAAAATCATTATAGGAGGCTGAGTTCTGATGTTGGTTAGTGGAAGAGCTGCTTTCAAGGTCAGGTATCTATGGGTAAATCATATTACTTTTATTTTAGATAAGTTGTCCAGGGTTAGGGTCCAGAAAAACAGGTCTATTATTCTCAAGGGCCAAAAGGGTATTTATGATACCCTGTTTTGACCATCAGGGAGACTATCACCTCTTTTTTTGGGGGGTGGTGGGGATGGGATGGGGTTTCTCAGAAATTTTAACTATTTGCTTTATACTTATAATTTTAACCATGGGGCTAGAGATATGGAATTCCAGTCAGTGTTTCTTTATTGTGTGTGTGTTTTGAGGGTAAAATGCAAGCCTGTCTGAATTTAGGGTGGAGCAGCTGAGCTGCTTTTACAAGAAGTAGGACTTCATGAGGAAAGTGGAGCTCAAATATTACATCTGGGGTGTGAAAACCTATTTCTTTTAGATAACACCTGCTTATGCAAGGACAGTTTGATTATTCCTTTCCTTATGTAAACTGAGATTTGTCCAAAGGAGCTATAGGGAAGTCTTGGTTATGTTGAAGCTGGTTGTCAAAAATTGCCAAATTGTCAAAGGCTTTAATGAAGCTTGAGTTTGATTCTTGTATTGCTTGTCTTCCTGTTCTCTTAGACAAAGATCCACAGTACCTGACAGACCAGTTAGATTAAACAGTTCTCTTTGCCTTTTGGAGGACATTGTGGAATTGGAAAAACCTGAAAGATCAGGTGTCTGGCTGGCATAAATAGAAGAAGCTCCCTCAAAGTCCCTGGAAGAATCAAACTATCTGAAAATCAAACATCTGTAGTCTACAAAGTACACATTTTATAGATTTCAACCAAAACAAGAAAGAAAAGTTGACACAGAGTGAAATTAAGGTGATGCTGCTGCCTCCAGTGTGATTTTCTGTACTTCCACCACTTAACTGTTCCAGCTTTAGGAAGAGACTTGTTGCTGTTGAGTTACCAAGTGCTAACTCTGAGTAAGCAGTCTGTTATCAGCTAGATAACTCCAGCAGTTATCTTTGGGGGATTTGCTGTAGCAGGTTGGCAGCGAAAATTGAATTACACGTTTGGACTGAGCAGCTAATGTCTAATGACTTTCAAGGCTAAGATATGATTCAAAATTCAGTTTACAGATAAATTGCTAAGCTGCTCAATAGTGGCTTTGGCAGGGAGTAGATTGGTCTTTATCTGTCACTTCTGTGACTTGGCTTGTAATCCTGGGTAACAGAAAATCATTCTCATTAAATAGGTACATGGGGACTTCAATTAATTCTGTGATCTTAGCTGTCCTCTTAATGAACTTTGTGTCATAAATTTACTTCACTGATTGCTTTCTCCCAGTTATATAGAAAAATAGTTTATTAAAATTTACTGTCAGAGTAACTCTTTTCAGATTAGTTTTTGAAAAAGGTTTCAATATATCATGGCTTACAGTTGAGTTCTGACTTACACAGGGATTGATAGAGGTAAGTGATACTTGTCTGTCTCTGCAGGTTGCTTTGAAATTGTCTAATCAGGAAATTCAGCAGTGTACACAATTTCATTTGAAATTGCTCAGCATAAATTTTGTGTGGTTTTTAGCTTGGACATCAGTCTTCATCCTTCTTTCCCTGCATTCCGTTGTCCCTTCAGAACTTTATTCCAGCACTGTCTTCTAGTGTTGTGTAGTATCTTCTAGTGTTTGGCCTTTCTAGCTTTCTCTTCAAGTACCAGTTAGAGAACTTGAATCTGGACAAAAGATTGAGGTAGAAAGGTAAAAGTAGCTGCAGTCATTGGAACTCAGTGAGGGGATGTTTAAATGTTAGAGAATGGGAGAGAGGCTGAAAATTATACTTGCAGGATTAAGAAGAAATTAGGCTGTTGTTTCTTCAAGGGAGTAGAAAACATTGCTCGTAGAATAGTGTTTCTGTGTGTACTAGGGATGTAAAGTTCTTGGCGGAATTTGATTACTATTGATAAATATTTATAAAAATCATTTTGAGAGAATTCAGAATTCCCTGTCATTTCTTGGTGAATAACAAGAGTGTTGTACTTTGAACACTTGATTTCTAGTTGAGCTCTGTCAGTCCTTCTGTCCGGGTACATGTGCCAGTGCCCGCTCTGCTGCCAGAGCAGAGTGCAGCTCTGCCTCTTGCAGAGTTTGCCGGGGGTCCAGCAGAGGCAACCAGGGCTGGAGCTGCTCAGGGGCCCGGCCGTGCCTGTCCGGTGCTGGAGCCGCTCAGGGGACCGAGCCGTGCAGTGCGAGTTGAGGACCCTTCCTCTCACTTGAAAGTCCTGAATCTTTTTGTGTCATCCCGTATTACATGGGAAAGCACTTTTGTGACGTGGTTAAGCACATGGGGTTGTATTCTAGATTAGACAGATGTGAAAGCAGAGGATAAAGCTGGTTCAGAGTTATCCATCAAGCTAATGCCAGATATAACAACAATATTTATGTCGTGCAAGTCCCAGGACAGTGCTCTTCTGCAGAGCAATGAACTGTGCTGGAATACAGAAAGACAAAGCTTAACAGGTCTGTGTGGATATATGTGCCACTATCTGACAGCAGTGTTTATTGGCCCAGATTCATTTCTTGTTTGATAACATTAACTTCACTCAAGGTATATAAGGGATAAATTTTGTTCCCTTTTTTTAAAAAGTAAAGTCAGGGTAAGCAATCTTTTATGCTAGCTAAATGTTATTTATTATTTATTTAACACTAGGTGAATAGCATATTGGAGGGACACTAGGTATTTCCTGTTAAAGCAGGGATATTAGGCAGAGTGGATTTCCTGTGTTTATCTAATTTTTATATTAAACTACATCTAGTGAAACTCCTGAGGGTCAGGTCTTTTACATCTACTGATCTTTCTAAAGCTTGTCTAAAAAACCCCCTGCTTTAATAAAAGTACACCAGAGTGCTGCATTCAGTGGGGATATCTATAAACATATGATAATTAGTGGTTTAAATACAGAATTGTCTGCAGTATTCCTTAAGCATAACCATGAATCTCCACATTATGGTTCACTCAGGACAGCAGCATCCAAAAGGAAGTTGTGCCACATTAATTTAGAATAAATATAAACTGCTAAAACACTGCATACTGTCAGTTATGTGTAGAACTGCAGTTATGCAGCATGAAGGAAGCTGGAAAACCAGATATATTTGCTCATAAGGAAGGATATGGTGATTCACATCAGTGACCACAGATTTATTAGTCTCTTCATGCTTATATCACAAAGTTAAGTTGAATATAGCAAGACACTTAAGGGTTTGTTTTCATTGGAATATGAGGCAAGATGGACTGAAATGAGGATCCTTCTGTGACACAAATGTCTGGTTTTATATTTAGTCTCCTTTTTATAAAGCCTTTGTCTCTTCTGATGAAGTACTTTCTTTCTTATGCATGTGTCTTATCTTAATAAGTTAAAAAGCTCAGCAGAGTAAAGGTTTTGTGACTTGTAATGAACTTATAACCTGAGATGAAATGTAATCCTTTTCCCCTGGAGACAGTGCTGTTGGAGATTGTGAGCAAGCATTTCCTGTCCGTATGCACTGCCTGTAAAAGAGAAAAGAAGCCTGAACACGAGAACAAGGAACTTTAATGGATATAGATCAACAATTTTTGAACATTCAAAAAAAGCTACTATAAAAAATTTTAGAACCATGATAAAATATATTGAAACTTCCCCTTGTAAAGTAACATATGGCATCACAAATAGTCCTATCTCAGTATGTAAAGGAAAAAGAAATCCAAACAACTTCTTATGGGCCATATTTTGCTATCAGTATGTTTTTAAGTAACTGCACAACCTTAGCATCAGTTTCTGTTGAGATACTGCATCCACACTTTAATGGCAGACTATGTCCCTGTGTAATCAAGAACGAGCAATATTCTATTACAGCAGGGCAATGTACAAATACAGACAGATGTGGCATGTGCTGCAGTTTCCATTAGCAAAAAAAGAAGCTGCAAATAGGAAGCAATTTTGAAACCTGCCGCCATAATTGCAAACCCATTACTGATATATCAGGGATGGTGCAGCTGATGTGTTCCCTCCAGAATGACACAAAGTTGTCTATAAAATCTGAACTCACTAAGGAGAGATGTGGGTATAAAATAAGATGCCATAAGATCGTTAAGGCATGGCTGATTTTAAAGCTGAAGTTCTCTGAAATTAGGAATTACTGAAACAGCCATGATGGAATAAATGTGTTTTCTTCAGTTATTTCTATAGGTGCAAGGAAATAAATAAAACTAAAAAAAAAAAAAAAAANAAAAAAAAAAAAAAAAAAAAGAGAAAAAAAAAAAAAGAAACCAAATAAAAGGCTCCCTCATACAAAAAAATCCCAAAGTCTCAAAGCATACAATCTGTGTCAGAGGCAAATAAATGCTGCATGATTTAGTGGATCCAGAGAGAGGAGTCATGACTGAAATGGAGACATGGTCCATTAGGTGAGAAACCGTGTCTGGAACAATCTTTAGTAAAGCCCAATGATTTCTCCTCATGGAAAATACTTGGCAGAAAGAGGAAATGAGAACATGACATGTATCTGCAAGTATAGCAGGTAATGAATCTATAAACAGAGATGATAGGAAAAAGGTAGATGAGGAAAACCATGTTTCACTTAATTCCAAGGAATTCCAAAATATAACTTTGATGACAGTGTTAGGGTTAGAGGGAGAGAAGAACAGGAAGGGATTAAGGAAGGATGCAGCTGAAAATTATTTACCTGCTGAGCAGCATCCTGGTGATCCTGCCTTGGGCAGCAGAGTTCTTGTGAGCAAAGCTGCTGGCAAGCCCCATTTCAGATGTGTGAGTGATTTTGCACAGTTTTAAGCTTGTCTTGCTGACTGTACACAATACATTTTGGACTCTGAGCAATCACCAATGGCTGATTGCCAGATGAGGAGCTCTGAACATCTGCCCTTCTGTGGTCTTCCTGCTGTGGGACGTGTGGGGTGAGTGGTGTTGCTTTTCATTTGAGATGAACAATGAAGATGCATGGCAGAAAGAATATATGCACTTTAATCACTTTTTTTCCTTGCAATGTAGTTGTGGGTATTTGTAGCATTCATAATTAGCTGAGGAACAGATGGCAAAAGCTTGGTTTAAAACAGAGCATCCATTGAGTGATCATGTGCTGCTGCAAGCTTATTTTGGAAGAAGTTTGTTCCCTTAGATGATGCTCCGATACAGTGGTGCAGGAGTAAAGCAGGAAGATAATTTCTAACAGTTGGTGTAATTTAGTGTATAGGACATGGAAAACATTTAAACTTACAAAATATCTCCTGGATGCTCCTGTCCTGTGCTTCAAAAGGATAATTTCAACCTTTACTGTTCTGCAAACCTGAAACCTTCTATGTATGAATTTATGTATAGGGAAAGTACAGCAAAATGTCCCTAAGATCTCCCCCTTTCCCAGCAGGGAACAATTTAGTTGTTCTGTGCTCAAATTTCAGTAACTATTGTACTGTAGCTTAATCAAAAAACACCCCCAACAAAACAAATCAAAAAACCCTGGATATATATTTCACTTGTGTGCTTCCAACATGAACATGGTGCTGCAATTTTTCAAAGCTGGAAAACATGAGAGAATTTTGTCAGCATTTCACCATGACACTTGTTTCACTTAGAAAGCCAGAGGGCAAAACAAAGTGGTTTCTTTTGGTCCATGTAATCTTTTTAGAAGGCAGTGGTAGCCCGGCAGGCACAATCACTGAGATATGTATGAGGTAATGTTGGAGATGATGAGATTCTGGATGGAAAGGCTGATTGATTAGTTGCGTGATTCCATGTTCCAAATTCAAAACTTAGAAATATTTAATTTTAAGGAGAGGTAGGAGCAAGGAGAAGGTTGCTGAAGAGAAAAATAAGCTAAATCTGTTTTTCATTGATAAAATAGAAATATAGGATTCTCTGTCCCAAAGGAGCTGAATGGATTATTGCGACCATCCAATCTAGTCGAGATCACATTTTCTTTTCTGCTTTTATCTTTTCTTAAAAAAAGATAAATGAACCCATGTTGAGATATTTATCTCTGTGAGATGACCTGTATCTACCTTCAAGTCACAATGAACTGGATATTCTCTGTCTCTGTGAAACTGTATCACTCTTTCTCCCTGGAGACTCTATGGATGCAGATAAAAAATATTTCTGTGAGAACAGTAGTGCCGAAGGGATTAAGGAAGTAATATTGGAGAATATCTGTATATTTTGGAGAATATCTGTAATAGCCAATGAAATGATCTTTGATAGTACCTATTTTTCTCCAGATGCTGAACTGTAAATTTAAATATCTTGTGAGTTGTGTTTTCTTTTTCTTTTGTGAACTCCCTGTATCTCCTCACAGAAAATAGTTTGCAGAATATAGTAGTTTTGTGTTTGTCTATAGATGATTGTGCACTGGGGCCTGTCATCTTTCCAAGTACTGCTGACCAGTATAAATTTTATAATACAAATAATTAATCTTTATCTCAAATTGATGTGGTCAGTAGTAGAACTGAATTAAAGCAACCATGTCAATATGGGGTCTTTTTGTGTTGAAAATCTCTCTGCCTTCTCAGTGTGCTGCTCTTGTTAAGAGTAGTTTGCTCAGACTATAGACAAATTTCAGCTAAGTTTATTGAAAGAGCAGCACTGTCACAGGATTTGACTGTTCCTGGGACTCTCTTTCCTTCTGCAGATCCCATAAAACCAGTTCAGGTTCAGAAACAGCCTTTTCTAAGTTAGTTGAAGTATTTTCCCTTTAGGGATTACCAAAATAGTCACAACATCTTAGTATTCAGTTACAAGAGCTACAAAAGTAATATAATTTCAGCTGCCCCATAGCAGAATTAAGCCCAAGCTGTTTGAAACTTTAGTCAGAAATGGTTCCTTCACCATGAATTTCAAGAAACTATTGGCTTATTACAGCCACTTGAGCCAACAGGCCCATGAGTTTTAGGAACTTTCTCAGAACAGTTCTGCTTTCTCCCTTGTTTTTGAAGCTTTCAGTGGATTTTTAAGATGCCATTCCTCATAGTGATTGCTGAACACCACCTCAGTGGCTCTTACTTGCATGTTCATGGCTTCAGAAGATGCTTAATTGCTGAAAGTATGGAATAGACAAAATGCCATATCCATCACCCAGGGCCTGAAGTGACTGCAGCTGTGCTGCTCAAAACTCCAGCTGCCTTCAGGAGCTGAGGAATTACATGGTGTTGCCCATAATGACAGGGCTTACAGCTCCCTGCTGGGCTGGGAATTGTTCCTCCCAGCTCAGACTGTAACTTGCACTAACATGACTGTGCAAAAAGCTGAGGAGGAAATTCAGGCCACCTAATCCCCTCCCTTTGTGCCACCAGCAGCCCAGTACTTAGGGCTGTGAGTTGAGTGGATGGCTTGAGAAAGCATGGGGGATGTATCTCAGGAATGTACAGAGAGTGGGAGACTTTTGTTTTGGAAAAGATCATTAAGTGACTGCTCAGCAACACAACATGAAAAATGTGCGTGGTGTGGTGAAAACCAGTGAAATCCAACAACAGGGAGTAAACAGCATCTTGTTAACAACTGGGAGGAGTGACAGGAGGGAAAACAAAAAGGAATTTCATAGAGCAAATTTTCATTTGCTGCCTATGAAGTGTTTCTTTCTGGGGAAAGGCGGAATGGAAGTTGTTGCTCACTTTTGTCCAAAACACTTTTTATAGAGTGAATTCCTGATTTGGGGGCACTCCTGCCTTTCTGAACTTTCTTACAAGTGCAGTGTTAAATCAAACCATGGAAGATTTGCACCCTGCTGTGATCACGCAGCTCCTTCTCCTCCCACCTCCTTTCCATATGTCAGCAGCAGTGCTCAGCCTTTGCCTGCCCACCCTTCCTGAGCACTGCAAATCCTTTTTGCTGGGCCTGTACACAGAGGCCACAGATGGTTGGTGACTTCCTTTGTATTCCTGCACTGAACACAGCAACTACCCAGGCTTCCCTCCATGTCTTCCAGTTCATCACTCCTTGTAAATCTGACACTGATTTCACTTCTGTGCTTAGTTAAGAGCACTTCTTTTATCTTTTGCTTTCACAGTACACAAATAGCAAATGCTGGAATGCTGTGGGAATAGCTCCTCCTTCATTTCAGCCTCATCACTTCTGTTACATAAATGGTTTTATTTTTATTTTCAGCTTCCACTTTCTGGAAAGCAAAGCAACATATATGGATTTTTAATCTCTACAGTCTTGTTTTTACCC
>WBNQ01033088.1:0-19070 GCA_013401375.1 Spizella passerina | reverse complement strand
AGGAGCTCACGGGCTGAGCGAGCCGGCAGCTTTTCTAAGAGTGATGCCAACCTGGGGATGGCTGAAAAAACCCCAAATATACCACTCCACCAAGGAGAAGAGCCATGCCTTAGCAGCTGCCGAGGGGTAAGCAGCACTTACCCCTGAGTGAACCTCCAGAAGAGTTCCTTACTCCAGGATTTTCCTCTCCGGACCGCCTCTCACCGCTGCTTCATGGCGTGCGGTGCTGCTCAGCCTTCCCGGTCCCCTCGGGCGGGGTGCAGGCAGCGCTGGGATGAGGGACACGGCACTGAAGGGACGCTGGTCCCTGCGCGGCGGCTGCCGTGGGTCTGAGCGCGGCCGGAGGAGGCGGCTGGCTCGGGAATGCCGGGGGGCCGGGCGTCGCAAATGGGATCCAGATGGTTGGTGCTGGCGTTCCCGGGGCTGAGGTCAGAGCCGCTCATCACACACACAAAGTCATCCCCCCCTCTCTCTTCGGGGGACGCCTCCGCAATCTGTGGCTTCCCCCTCTCCGCGCTGGCCCTGCCGCGTCCAAAGCGCTGCTCCCTTGTTGGTGGGAAATAGATATTAAAATTTGAAAAAACAAACAGAAAAAAAAAAGGAAAAGATTAAAAAAAAAGCCCCTGTGGGATTGGAGGAAGCTGATTGAACCATGTCTTTTGGTGCTGGATGTTTGCAGGAACGGGGATGTGCCAAGGACCATCCCAAAGGAGCGGCGCCGCTCGGAGATGCTGAGGCTGGGTAAAGCACAGACTCTCTGCCTGAGTGCTTACAACATCAGCACAAGGGGAGAGAGTCTCCTCTCTGTGCACCTTCCCACTGAAATGTAACAGCAGGTTTTTACACCTCCCCAAATGTGGAGGCAGAAGTGGGGGATTTATGTTATACATTACTTATAACACCTTAGCATAAGGATATGTATTTTAAA
Organism: Spizella passerina; assembly: GCA_013401375.1. Lineage (NCBI taxonomy): Eukaryota > Metazoa > Chordata > Aves > Passeriformes > Passerellidae > Spizella > Spizella passerina. The sequence goes on along the minus strand of WBNQ01033088.1, from coordinate 18,142 downwards.
AGGTATATACGTTTAAAAGGCAGCCAATCCAGTCTGCAAGTTTCTGACTGGCAGTTTTAATTTTTTTTTAAACATATGTGAAGCAAAAGAATACTTTAACCTTTCATTAAGCAGAGCCTAATAAATTTGGAGCTAATTTAATCCCGTTTTCTATTCCTGTATTCCAGCAGGACCACTGGCCAAAGTCAAAGATTTCAGGCTGGGCTGGGCTGTGTTTTGCAATAAGCGCTGGTATGGAAACTTTAACTCTTATCTCTTGCTCTTGCTTGGTTCCATATAAGGCTGGAGTGGAGATGGCGTCCCTGGAATCAAATAGTCAAGTTTTTTTCTTTTTAAATGGGGGATTTATGATGTTTGCTCTTGGGTTGGTGCTGTTTGAAAGAGCAGCCACATAAAGAAATAGCTGGAATGCTTCAGGGAAGTGCTGAGCCCTTGGACTGAGGCAATAACTCCTTTTAGAAATTGTGCTTGGCTTGGTGCTGGCAGAGGCTGAAGACAGAGTGGAGAAACTCCCCAGCCTTGTGCCCAAAGGCAAGCAGGGCGTTATGCCACCCCTCCAAAATCTGTCAAGCTGCAGCTTACAGGCAGGGAGTTCCCAAATAATAAATGAGCCTGGCCAAAGGGAGCTGCAGCTCCTCACTGGGTGTCAGTGGGCACTGAACAGGGGGTGGTGGAAACAGGAACTGCTGGAAATTACAATGAGCTTATTTTATTTTAATTTTTAAAAATTTTTATTTTCACCCAGGGTGAGGGACAGCTGCTAAAAAATAAAATACATGTGATGGAGGAGCATTATGTGGGCAGAAGCATCCAAACAAAAGGCTTTTCCAGGTGATTTCAGCTGTCAGACAGAGCTCAGCTGGGATGCCCCATCCCTAGAAGCATTCCTGGCCAGCTTGGACAGGGCTTGGAGCAACCAGGTCTAGTGGAAGATGTCCCTGCCCATGGCAGGGAGATAGAACAAGGTGTTTTCAAGGTCCCTTCCAACACAGGCTATTCTGAGATTCAGCAAAGCAAGAACTTGAGGCTACAGTTGCTATTGTAATGAAGAATTATATTCACCAGTGGTAACCAGTATGCAGCTGGGATCTGTGTGGCCTTTTCTTCAGATCTGCCTGAAAAATCAGCGTTTTCTGTGTGGCAGTGAGGGAGTGCAGGGGAACACTTTAATTGACTGAAAAAAAAATACCCCAAAAGAACAAACCACAGGAAAGCTCCACGCACCCCCAGAACAGTGGTGAAAAACAGCCAAGTCAGAGAATTCCAGATAAATAATGTAACAACACTGGTGAAATGTGTGTGAGCAGTGTAATGTGCCTATCACAGCTCAACTGAGAACATGATTAACTGGGGAGTTAGATTGATTTCTTTTCATGCTGTTAGCATTTTTTTTTCCTTTGACTTAACATGGTTTTAATATTGAAGTGACTTTTACCAAGTGCTCCAGGAATTAAATGAGGCTGCAAGAGCTCTTCAATTCCCATCTGACTGCCTCATGGCTGTAATAAACAAGCTGGAAGATCTTCCTTTCCAAGAAGGGGCTTTATCACTGACACATAGCAGGGGAGCAGCCAGAGAGGATGTTCAGGGCATTTTGGGGTGGGGTTATTTTTTTCCCCCCTTTCACTCACAACCCTTTACAATCCTTCCTTTAGCAGTTCCCTTACAATTTGTGTTGGTGACTCCCAGAAAAATGATTCCCATCCATCATGGGAACCTGGGCTGTGGCTGCTGTGGCATTCTGGGGGTGGGTGACACCCCTGGGACAGGGTGACATCTACAGGGACAGACTGCTTTCCACCCACAGACACCAAACAAATCTTCTGATAATTAGTTAAAGACTGGATCACATCTGACTGGTAATTTCTAGAGGCATCTGGGACTAAGTTCAGTAATATTTCCTCCCTGGTGCATTAATAACTAGACATGATTAATGCCATGAGTCAGGAAGAGGGTTTTGAGGAATTCTCTTTCTTACCCATGAAAAAAATTAAAAGCCCTGTCTGCTACATCATCTCCAGGAGGCAAAGGTGACTTTGACGTCCTCCCACCGCCAGAATGAGGGTCCCAGCTTAAAAAAAACATCCAATGAAACTGGCAGCGACTGGTTACATTTTGCAGTTCTATTCTGATGTGCCTCAGCTGAGCAATTTCCACCCTGACTTAGGAAACCTCTGTGGATTTTGCTCTGCTGGCTGTGGGTCCCTGATGAAACATGGTGACACCCAGGAACATCCTGCCTTGGCTCCATCCTTGAGCACCATCTGCTGGCTTTTCCTCCAGGGACTCCTTGGGCATCTGCAAACCCAAAGTCACCTTTCCCCCCTCAAATAAAAGCTGCTCCTGCAGAGAGAGAAGCTTCTTGCTCTGAAATCAAGGAGTACCACCAAACCCCAGGGTCGCTCCACTACTTTCCCATCTGCACAGCAGATCAGGGGTGCAGGATCCCACCTCTCACAACCCTATTTTAAAGAACAAACTCTTTGTCCTGCTTGGAAATGAAGGCAAAGAGCAGCTCTGCTGGGACCAAGGCCAGGGCTGCAGATTGCATTTTAATTTTGCTTGCAATAGATGGTTTTCATTAGCTCCAAAGGATTTGCTATTGCTTTTATCCAAATGCCTCCCCAGCACCCTGGTTAGGAAATTGTCCCGGAAATATTTTCCTGAAGTTCTCTTGCTTCTGCTTTTCTCCTGTGCTTTATGTTGGTCTGTCTGCCTTCATGCAAATATTTCTTGATGTATTTTTGTCTCATCAAATGGCTTTGGAACAGTCAGGGAAAGGGGCAAGAACATCTCTAGATGGGCAGGTCAGAGTGGGAATTAAGAAAAGATAAGAGACACTTGGATCTGCCCTTCCCATCCTGCAGCACTGGCCAAGAATTCAAAACATCTCTGCAAAATCTCCCATCTTCCATCCCTGGGAGTGTTCAAGGCTGGGTTAGATGGGCCTTGGAGCAACCTGGTCTAGTGGAAAGTGTCCCTGTCCATGGCAGGTAGTTGGAACAAGATGAACTTCCAAGTCCTTCCCAACCCAAACCATTCTGTGATTTTATGACTCCATGACTTTTTTTCTCCCTCTCATAAAAAATCTCAGCAACAAAAACAAGCCCACATCAGACTGTGTGCATTATCTGAGTGTATATACACACACTTAATCCACGGCCTGCAAAAGAGATCATAATTCAAAAGGTGAAACTTGGAGCTCTAACCAACCACATCCTGCAAAAAGCCCTCCTGCTAAAAGGGATTTTCAGTGATTACAGGGAACAAACTACACTCAAGTATGTAAATAATGTGGATATTTTCCCCTCTAACACAATGCACAGCCTGTAGGTCAGTAAACTCTAATGTGAACTGTGTTGCTTGGCTTCTAGGAAAGATAGCTCAGCTCTTTTTCAGAATAAAAGATAACTCAGGGAGCACGAAATGCATTTTGGACAACACAGACCTTGCCAACCTTTGCTTTGGGTTACTCCTGTTTTCTTGTTTTAGAGCCTTCCAGGTGATGCCTTGCACAAGGGGATGAAAAAACCTTTCCAAGTCTTGGCCTCAATGTCCTGTGGCAACTTGTGCTGTACAAAAAAACCTGTTAGGAATGGGCTGGATTTCAACAGTTCAACGAAACTTCCAACTTTTGTGATGGAAAAGGCTGTTACTAACTACAGGGAGAGAGGTGAGGTGGCTTGAAAAGAGCTGGAGTCAGAAAAACGGAGAGGCCAGAAATACTCACTGCCCACACGGACAGGATGATGTAACGGCAGACGAGCCGAAGAGGAGTTACAGGGAATTATTTGTACTCCAAGAGGAATTGTAAGGAATTATTCATACCCATGAATGAGTGTTGTGTTATTTGGGAAGGTGCAGAGGGGAAAAATAGACCTGGGGGTTTGCTGTAGGCAGTTCCTTGGAAACCTGTGGTCATTGTGTCCCAGTGCTGAAGAGAAAAAATCATGTGTAATGGCAAAAGGGAGAGGAGAGCCCAGGAAATGCAGAGTCCAGGGAGATGTTCCCCAATAAAGAAATAAGAAAATACGTTTTTTATCTTTTATCTTATTTTTTTTACATGATAGAATATTCCATGTTTTTTCTTGCCCTTGAGTAGGGTGAGATGAAGTTGGGGATCAGCAATGCTGGAGTCTGAAATGACCTGTGGGGATTGTGGCCCACACCCCAACCTTGCCAGGGCTTCTGCTTCTCCCCTGGGGCACCAGGTGAGCCCTGGCTGTGATTTCCTGACAGGATGCCTGTCCAAAATGCTGCTGCTTTTTAATCTTTGGAGCTAAGTTGAACAGGTTTAATTAAGCTGTGAAAATTGGGCCACTCTCCTGACTTTTAATTAAGATGTGGGACAATCCCTACATTCTGCTCATGGGGATTTGAGGAGGGTTGAATCCACTCTGCATCTCTTTCCATAGAATCACAGAAAGGTTTGGGTTGGAAGGAATCTTAAAGCTCATCCAATCTCACCTCCTGTCATGGGCAGGGACACCTTCCACTATCCCAGGCTGCTCCAAGCCCCATCCAACCTGGCCTGGAACACTTCCAGGGGCAACCACTCTGGGCAACCTGTGCTAAGGCCTCACCACCCTCACAGGAAAGAATTTCTTCCCAGTATCCCATCTAATCCTTCCTTCAGGCAACAGGAAACCATTTCCCCCACCCTATGATTCCATCTCTATCTTAAAAATCCTTCTCCAGCTCTCTTGGAGCCCCTGTAGAAGGTTCTCTGAGGTCTCCCTGGACCCATGGGAGTTCCCTTGGGTGGGCACAGGGATCCAGGCTGCATAATTTTCCTCTCTTCCCTGTAAACTTCCCGTCGGTTGATGGGGGAGCTTACATAAACATCATTTCCATGTCCTGGCTGTTTTGTTTGGAGCTCATGTCCAAAAAATCCCAGGAAACAGCACGTATGTGGTCGGTATGTATTTATTCCTGAGGGGCTTGTCCACAATTTATATGGAGCATATGGAACAACTTGTGCTTGAGATGTTTGCCTTGAGATGTTTGATACATCTGGAGATGCCGAGTTTCAAACAAGGAGGGAAATCTTTGGAAGCTAAAAAGCCAAAAGTTTTGCCTTTAGAAGCTCACTTGAAGCTGGTCTAGGCAATTTTCAGAGAGATGGGTTTTTCTGCATGACAGCTCCGTTGGAGAATTTTTCTTAAAGCAAACATCAGCACTGCCAGGTTATTCCCACGCAGTCAAATACAAACTAGTAAGAAAGTGGGAGACCTTAACTGGGTATTGAAGTAATTTTCAAGCTGTGAAAAACAAACCAAATTAATCTGGTACAGCGGCACAAGTGACCAGGTGTAAGCTCCTGCTTAAAATTGGGATAAAAAGGGTAAAAAAAAAAAACACATTAGGAAATTACTTTCCTGAGGAAAATTATATTGTTTTGCTAATTTGCTTGGCAAGAGGATTTGTTGTTTGTTTGGCATTTTTTTTGCTAAGGAAGCCAGCCTGGTTTTAGAGAGCCAGAGGCAAATTTGAGTATTTTTGTCCTGTAGTTCAGTTTTGAGAAACTCAGGAGGTTGTTCAGTTTTGAGAGATTCAGGAGGTTGTTATTGGGAAGCATCTCCAAATTAATGGGAAACCTCTAATGAACTTTTCCCCATATTTAGGTGCCTCTTTGGGCAACCAGCACCTGCAGCTCTCACAGTGCCAGGATCCCGCTGCAGCCCCCGGGTTGGGATTGTCCCTGGATGTGAAAGATCAACCTGTGCTGGGACAGGAAGAGGTGGAGATGGCTTTGCATGGTTACAGTTGCTGTTTATCACCCTTTCCAACCACTCGTGGCAGAAGGAGTGGAAAAATAGCCTTCAGCTCTCCATATAAAACCTGGAGCCAGAGGCCTTGCCAGCCTTACAAAGTATCCTCTGTCAAATGGCTCATTCATTCATCCTGCAGCGGGGACACGTGAAAATCACATCATTTCCCCAAGGTGGAACAGCAGCATGCTTGTCCCTAAAAACTCCCAGTGTGGCAGCAGGTCACCTGTCACCTACAAGCAAGCTGGAACTGGGATGATCACTGAGCATCTATGGGAGTAAAGCTCAGGCAGAATGAGCCTGATGGAGATTTCTGGCCGCCTGAGGAACAAAAATAACATGGCCAGGCGTGCTGCCCCCTTCCCTCTGGGCTGGCACATCCCCATGCCTAGGGAGGAGGTGCATGGAGAGGATGAGCTCACAGTGGGTGATAGCCTGTCCCAATCCCTTGCTCCCAAACTACGACCAGGCACTGTGCATTGTCACCCCAAGGGTGTTCCTTTCATCTGAACCTGCTCTGCAAAGCTCAGGCACTGGATTTTTTGGAGTATGGAGCCTGCTCCATTTCCACAGGGAGTGTTTTATCCCCTTGAGAGCAAGTCCAGCTGCAGCCTGCCTAGTCCAACCCCTTCCAAACACATGGAACCTCCACCATCCTGTCCCTTTGGCAAACTGCTGCTGCCCAGCCATGTGCTAGGACAAGGCTCTGCATCTAAGACAACTGATGCTCAAAGCCCAGCTTTACCTCCATGGTACGTGAGGTGAAAACTAACCAGCTGCTCTTCCTCTGTAGGGATGGCTTGTCTTGTTTTAATCTGTGTGGGGTTTTTTATCTAACACTCAGGGGTCTCTGGTCCTCCAAGCAGCAAGGAGGGGGACGGCAAGTTGCCAACAAGCAGCATCCACAAACACCAGCATTTCTTTCACAGTTAATCTGCATTAGGCTCCCTCTCTGCCTTCAGAGCAACCTAATTCTTTGGAATTTTGGGGTTCTGCCATCTGAGATGGCAGCTCTGATTCATCAATCCATCAGGCTTGTTGTCCTTTAAGTAGGAGGACCTGCATCCAGCCACTGGTGAGGTTATCACTAACCAGAAAATATTTGTGGAATTTATTGGGTGAATGTGATTCTTTTTTGATTCTTAGGGAAGCTTCATCCATCTTTATGTATCCTGCAAAGGTCCAGCCCAGGTTGCAGCACTCTAGGCAATCCCTCAGCTTTTCCATATTGCCATTGCCTCCCCAGTTTGGGTGCACACCCCAGAAGGTGAGCTCTGGCAGGGCACTTAAATTACCTGGATAGGAATAGGATACTGGTCTATAATAGGAGGAGCGTTCCCTATGGCATCATCCTGGCAGCTGGATAAATCCCTCATGGAAGGCAACAAACTCAGGGACCATCACTGTGTCCAGCACCTCCCAAGGCCTGCTGACTTCTAGTGATGTTTTGAGGGGGTTGGGCTGCATTATGTGGCTTTAAACTGATTTGTGTGGCTATAGATATATGAGGTTCTGTTTCAAGGAATGCCTTGAAGGCAGTGGTTTCCCCTAGCTGGTCTTTGGTGGAGCCCAGGAGCAGATAAATGGCAAAAGGGGATCAAGTCTTCTTTAGGATTTAACAACAGGAGCTATTTTTACACAAACGACCTGAAACTCCTCACAGAAAAGCCAGTTTGGTATTCAGCTAGGATAAGAAATACCAGAGAGAGAGAGAGAGAGAGAAAGAGAGGAGGAGATTTGGGATTTTTCCCCTCTTAGAGGCCAGCCCTGGCCAGGCTCCACCAGTCATGGGATACCAGCTGTGATTTTCCTTCTCTATCAGCAGAAGGAACAGGGAGGAGAAAACTTTGATTTTAAGCCTTCCACAGAGGGGCTGTGTGAAGCTATAAGTGCTCTGAGGTCTGTGGGGGCTGTGAGGACTAGAGGGACTTGGAAGGTTTGGGGTCTGTGAGGTCCTTGAGAGCTCTCAGGGCTGTGAGGACTCTGGGGACTATGGGATCCATGGTGGCTGTGAATGTTAAAATGTGACTTTGAGATCAAATATGACTTTGGGGCTTGTGAGGGCTAAGATAGCCATGAGGACAGCAAGGTCATTTATAGGTAGGAGGAATGATTGACAGGTGGGACTAGGTGATTGACAGGCTACCAGATTGATCGACAGGTGGCACTAGGAATGATTGAGAAGGAGTCAGCCCCTCAGGGGTATGGAAGTGAGGGTGACAAGGGGCAGGGCAGCTGCAGGGCTCAGACTGAGGGGAAAGATCACAAAAAATGAGTGGGAAAGGTCAGGGGAAAAGGGAGACAAAAAAAGGATGAGGAATACAATGGGGAAAAGGCAGGAAAGGATAGCTAAAGTGAGCGGGATAGGGCTGGAAATGTGAGGTGAAAAAGGGTGGAAAAGATGAACAAAAAAGAGTAGGGAAGGGAATCAAAAAAGGGTGAGGAATATGATGGGGAAGGGGCAAGAAAAGGTAGATAAAGTGAGGGGGAAAGGGCTGGAAATGAGGTGAGGTGAAAAAGGGTGGGAAAAGGGGGGAATAATGGCGGAAACAGTGAGGGGCAACAGAAAAGAAAAAAGGGTGGGAAAATGAAAGAAAAAAGGGCGAAAAAGATGAGGAGAAAAGGGAAAGAAAAGCAGCCGACAGCCCCAGCAGGGTAAGGACGAAGGCGCCCAAAGCCGAGCTGCCGTGCAGAACCTTCCAGGGAAGCTTGGTGTCGCTCCAGGCCTTGGGAATGCAGCAAACCGGGGCGGCCGGAAGGGAAAGGAGCCTGGATGGAAGAAGCCGGGCCGGACCCTCCGAGCTCCCTGTGCTCACCTGCGTTCCCAGGAGGGCGCAGAAGGAGCTGGGACAGGCAGGGCTGGAACTGGGACACGAAAGGTTGGAGCTGGGACACGCACGGCTGGAGCTGGGACACCCGCCCGGCTGCCACCCGCGGCCGCTCCCCTCATGCCGTCCGCGCCATCGCCGCACCTTCGGGTTCCGCTTTGGAAAGGGATTTTACTTATTTATTTGTTTCCCCGGCGGAAAACAAGTAAATAAAGGAGACAACTCAGACCCACCAGGGAAAAAAAAAAAAAAAAAACAAAAAGACCCCAACAAATAAACAAACAAACACAACAAAACAAAAAAAAAAACCAAAACACTCGCCGGTCCGGAGGGCGGCTGGAAGGGGAAGGGATCGGTGGTGTCACACCCCGGCCGGGCCCCAGAGCACGCCCAGCCCTGGGTGAGGGATTTTAAACAGATTTAAAGTCAGTTCTTCCACCCCAGAGACCTCTCCAATGGGAGCCTATGGGGTTTTTATAACATACATTGCGTTGGAAGGGATTCAAAGCTCATTTCCTTCCACTTCTTTGCTCCAAGCCCTGTCCATTCTGGCCTGGGACACTTCCAGGGATGGGGCAGCCACAGCTTCTCCAGGAAACCTGTGCCAGGGTCTTCCCACCCTTATTATAAAAATCTTTTCCCAGTGTTTATATTTATATTGACCTCTACCTTCAGTTTAAAAACATCACTCCTTGTGCTGAGGGGTGCGGCAGCCCCAGGTGTGGCTGGTGAGGGTGATGAGGGGGACAGCATTTGGGCCCTGGGAAGATGTTTTTCCTTTCTCCTTTCTATTTTATCCTCCCCATCTCTCACCAGTGCATCCCAGTGCCCCCAGTTTCTCCCCAGTGCATCCTGGTGACCCCAGAACAAACATGGGGAGTTCAGGGGAAAGGGGGTTTAAACTGAGGGAAAAACTTCCTTTTCCATTATTGTTTGTCTTTAAACTGGGGGAAGACCCCTTCACCTGTGATTTAAAGGTTATCAATTGAAGGAAAACCTGCCTTTTCTTTGTTTTTAGGGGTATCAATTAATTGACCAGGAATTCCTATTTTCCAGTTTAAGTGGAAGGGAATCTTTTTTATGTCATGGGATGGATTTGAATTGAGTGCAACATCCCACTCCCCATTTTCATCATCATAGGGTTTAAACTGAGAGGGAACCCCTGTTGTCCCTCACCTTTTTACGGTTAAAATTGAGGGATATTACCCCATTTTCCCATCATTTGGGTATGTGTCCTTTGGGGTTGTGAGGGCTATGGGAGCTCTAAGGGCTGTGTAAGCTATGGGGTCTGTAATGGCTATCTGTTATATGAGGGATGGGACAGCTATTTGTTAAGGGTTATGGGCTATGTTAGGGATGTGAGGGGCTTTGAGGTCTGTTTGGGGTCTGTGGGCTCTGAGGTCTGTGTAGGGTATGGGGCCTTTGGAGGGCTGTCAGTGCTGTGAGGCTCATGGGGTTTTTGAGGATCTGTGAGAGCTATGGGATCTCTGAGGGCTGTGATGGCTGTGGAGGCTGAGGGCTCCTTAATGGTCACATTGATTGGAAAAAATGTCCTTATATCTTCAACCCCATAAATGATACTCCACAAACTTTGTTTTCATGTTCTCAGTTGAGAGTTTCCTAATTGCTGCAGATGTCAGAGCATTGTTATCCATGATAATTAAAGCTGATGGTTATTTTCTCTAAGTGAGGCTGTGGGGTCATTCCAAATGAGATGTGGTCATGCCATAGCATAATTTAATTGCTGTATTAATAGATGAAACCCATGGCAATCCCTCGTGAGTCACATACAGAAATAGCAGTGGCATTGTATGCTCCTTCCCTGCCCTGCTTGTTCTTCTCCAGCATGATGGTGGTGATAAGGTGTCTTTGTAAAGCTGCCAAGAAACTGAAGGGAGAAGGAATGCCATCCCAGTGAGATCTCATGACTTGGAGATGATTGCAGGAGGATGGAGGGGAGAGGAGAGGCACCCAGGAAACTCCTGGGGTCAGCAGCACCATGCTTGTTGGAGCTCCTGTTTTTGTTATGCTCCTGTGAGTAAGGATCCTGTGACCTCTCTTGCTGTGGCTTTGAAATGGGCTGGTGGATGCTCCTGGTTTGACTCCCTCTGGCTTTTGGAAACTCCTCTAGCTTGGCCAGGTGTTTGGGATGACCCTGTGTTGAGGGGAGCCAAAACACCCCTCAGTGTTGATGGAGTGAGTAGCAAAGCTGGAGCTGACTCCACTGTAAATCACCATTTCAGCACCTTGTGTAGGCACAACTTCCCTCTGCAGCACTTAAGGCAGCTGTTTGGAAAACTGGGTACTGGAGAAATTATTGGGATTTTGCCCCTTGGTTTGGCCAAACCCCTTCAGCAGGAAGAAAATGAGGATGTGGAAGTGTTGGGTGGCTTCACTGAGGTGGTGTTTGCTGTCTTTAGGAGCAACTGGATATTATCTTCCCTCATCTGTTTTGTTGAACTCTGATTATGGATTTGCTTCCAGTTATCAGTTAAAACATTGTGAAGTGAATGGCTGGAGGAGGGCCAGGCCACATGTCCCATATATCAGTTCACAGTTGTCTTACAAATAATTACCAAGAACTGCAAAGATAACAGCTCATATGACTGTTGTTTTTAAAAGAGTGGCCCTGCAGCTAGAAGATCTCTTAAAGATACCCCAGAAATCCATTCTTTTCCTCATGTGGCAATAATGAAAATTAGAAATGGTGCCTGGGATCCATCTGTGCCTGGTTTCCCAGGAAAGGCTTAACTTATTTTGCCACCATGTCCCCAGTTCAACTGGAATCAAGGTCCATTTGAGCCTTCAGCTAACAGGAAACATGTCACTTTTCCTTTTACATCCCTGCTCCTGATCTCCACCCCACTCATGTGTAGTCATTTCAGGGGCTGGTGGACTTAGGCATATATATAACACCATCTGGACCTACATCTTGGAATCACAAAAAGAAAAGACTTTTAAAACTCCAACCATTAACCTAACACTGCCAGTTCCACCACTAAACCATGTCCCCAAGTGCCACATCCACATATTTTTTGAAGGCTTCCATGTGACAGTGTCTGCTTCAGAGGTTCTGGGTGTGTAGGGGTTTTGTTGTTGTTGTTTTTGTTTTTCTTTTGCACGAGTTTGTAAGATTTGGGAGCCTTTATTCACGGTTGTATGATAGGAGAGGGAGCTGTGGGCGGGCAGGTTTAATTGTCCTCCTTAAGGCAGAGGATTGCTGGGAGCTGGTGATTGCTGGGTCTGAACTGCTACAAAATCCAACAAACAGCTTTGAAAGAGGAAAAAAAAAGGGAACAATTCTATCTTTGCTATTATACACACCAGTGAACTGAGAGAGGAAAGTTTCCCTAACGACACTGTTCCCAGGCAATAAATACTTTGAATTTGCTCCTGCACCAGGGACATTTCCCTTGAGGTGGTTTTCTGGCTAAGCCAGTCCTTTTTTAGGGGGTATTGGCGCTGCTGAACACTTGCAATTTTTCCCCCATTTTCACTGCATAGCAGGCCACATCTTCCTGATATAAGCAACCTCTTTATCCTTTTGGAGGAGGATATATTGGGATCTGGGGCGGTCAGAGCTGTCGGAGCGGGCGGGAGGCCCTGGAACAGGGTCTCGTTGTGATGTTAATTAGTGGCTATTGACCGCTCCCTGTTCGGGTGCAATGGGGCGCAAGGGCTCTCCAGCTTACATAAGGACCTGCCCGACTGGTGTCTGCCTCCTGCCAATAAACTGATTGCTTTTGTCGGCACCTCTGCTGGAAATCAATTTTTGGCTTCCAGAGGAGATCATGCATCCCCGATATCCAAGCTCAAACGCTGCATCTGTAGTCATCACCTTTCCTGCACAAAATCCATCCTAATTTGGGTTCAAAATGCTTTTCTGGCTCTGTTCATGGAGCTTAATCTAATCTTTGTTTCAAGTGAGTTATCAGGGTGGATAATTCCCTGTACCCCTGTGTGGGCAGCAGGGATTTTAGTCCCACCAGGCAGAAGTTTTCCTCTTCGGTCCCGCTGTCTTACTCCCTGTTTACATTCCTGTCAGGGTGGGAAAAAAATAAATAGAGTACTATCAATGTTTCTTCTGATGAAGGTGAGAAATGGGTTTGCTTTAATATCCCTAGACACAGAGGGAGTGTTTTACTGAGCAAGAGAGCAGTTCGGCAGTTAGAGATATATATATTACAATTTATATCTCTTTGGTTGCGTGGTGTATTTAGCACTTTTCTCCAAATCCTGTCGAACCGTCTTTTCTTGCTCACGGCAAACGAGGGAAGCGCTGCGTCCTAATTAAGCTGTTTGCCACAAGCAAAGAGCTCAGCTGCCCAAATTGCTGCGAGAGCAGCTCAGGACGCCAGTGTCTGCTGCTGAAGTTTTCCTCACAAACTGCTGCTGGGGGCAAAATGAGATGAGACACGGGAGATGGGAGCAGAGCATCCCGATGGAGCCGGTCCTCCCGGGCGTGCAGGCACAGCTCCTCCCGGGGATGCTGCGCTCCCTCCCCAAGCCCGTGGCCTGCCTTCCCCGGGGAGGCTCCCTTTCATTCGCACACCCTGCATCGGACAGGCACACAGAGTAAACATCTCCCGCAGCCCCAGCCGGGCGGGCGAGGTGTGCAGCTGCGGGCAGGAGCCCGAGGGAAGGCAGGGCGGCCCTGCCGGAGTGCCCGCCGCGATAGGCGCCGTGCCAGCCCTGCTCGCCCGGCAGAACGGCTGCGGTGCTGGCAGGAGCCGGCTGGCCTGCCCGCAGCTCTGCCCCTGCCCGCTTATATGGGCAGCCGCGGAGGTGGGGCCGAGCTCTCCTTGCCCCTCCGACAGCAGCAGCATCCCGACAGCGAGCGCTCGGGGGGAGCGAGTAACGGGAGCGGCTTCGGCGAGATGGGCAGGAAGCTGGACCTCTCCAAGCTCACCGATGAAGAAGCCAAGCATGTTTGGGAAGTCGTTCAGCGGGACTTTGATCTGCGGAAAAAAGAGGAGGAACGGCTGGAGTGAGTATCTGATCTCCCGTCCCTGAGCTGGGGGCAAACCAGCCAGGACATCGTGGGGTGTAGGGATGAAACAACCAGAGCGGGCTGTGGAGGTCGAGCACGGTGAATAGATTACGTTATCAGCGGCAAGGTGACGCATTCGGGCGGCCAAGGTGCGAACTGGCGCCGTGCCACCGGCAGCGATGCGGATCGGTGACACCGCCGCGCTTTATGGGGACAAATACCAGGAAATGCCTCCGTGAGGCTGGAGGCTGGTGGGGCTCTCCAGGGGAGGCTTCAGCCGGGAGCAGAGCGGGATTTGGCTCCCTTGGTTTGGTCTCATATGGTGGGTCTCGTGTGTTTAGGGCAGGAGTTGTTCAGTGGGTCCTGGGAGTCCTCAGATCCCTGAAGAATCCTGGAAAAATAACTGAGAGGAGTAGTAAACCTACTACTACTAGTAAACCTATTTTAGTAGCTTTAAATATGCAATACTGAGGGCTGTGCTGTCCTGGAAAGATTTTAGGGGCCCACGGATTGGGAAAAGATTGAAAAGTCACTGGAGCAGCAAATTCTGTGAACTTCAGGGTGTTGGACGAAATTGTTGTTTAAAAAATGTTTTGTCAGATCAGATTAAATTATGTGCATGAGAAATCGTAGGGGTTCAGGTTTTGTTCGTGAACTACATCAGATGCTGAACTTAATAATGCCTTAACATATTTCAAGAAGCTGCAGTGACCCTCTTCAGGGTCTGGCCAAGTTCTCACTATCCCAGAGGGATGGTCCATGCTCTCAGACTGGATTTGGGCTGTGCTGCACTCCCATTGAGCTCTCAGACCCTCCCAGCTCTGAATTTTGTGTGCCAGGGCTGGTGCTGATACCATGATAATGCCTGGAGAGCAGGAGCTCATTAGTTCCTCTATCAGATCCAAAAGGAGGGGTGAGGAGTGATAGCCATCCTCGGTTTGGGATATCTGCATCCCCCAAAACCTTCCAATCATGGGATTTACACCAATGGCTACACAAAACTCTCAGCCGTGTATTTTTCATCCTCCTGATTACTTTTTTTTTGCCTAAGAAAAAAACAGCCTGCGTGGGAGGCAGAGATAATTCAATATCATCATCTACTGCCTTCCTCTGCTGGTGGCTCTGAAGAGCAGGAAGGAGATCAGACAGGGGTATTTAAAAAAATTATCACCCTGCAAAGGGTGAATGTCTCCCTTGTGATGAATCTGAGCTCAGCCTGGAGGGAGGAGGTGGAGACCCACATTGCTGTGCCCTGCAGCAGAGAATTGGGCGAGGTGAATTCCTTCTTTACTCGACCTTGGCGCCAGACTGGCTTATCTGGGTCCCCTCTGCTGCCCAGAAAGCTTCCAAATTGAGTTCCATGCTCTGGGAGATGCAGGATGGGGGGAGGTCTTGGGATGCTCCTTCCCAGCTGCTGTCTCCCCTCCCAAGGATCATCCCCCCCTGGTTTCTTATTTTTATTTTCTTCTTTAATTGTGCCCTGCAGAGGGCTGGCATTAAGCATTCTGAACTACAGAAATTCCTGTGCTTTCTGAATAATTTCTGCAACAGACCAGACCACCAGCCTGGGAAAGTATGCCACATTCCTGAGTGCTGGACATGGAGCCACACAAGAATTTTCTGCCTGCAACAAGCTGGGACATGATGTGACATTGTGTCAGACCCTGCAGCCATTCACTCTGTGCTCTGACCAGTCCCATTTACTTTTCTATTCATTTACTTCTCTATTCACCGGGCTTGTCCCAACCTGCCAGCCTTGAAGAAATGTCCTGTCCACCCCCTCCCCAGCTTGGTCTTTTTCTTCCCTTTTTGCTGCTTCTCTGTATTTTGGTTTTGGCAGAAGTTATTCACCAAAAAGGGACAAAGGCTTCAGCTGGCCACAAGCTGCACAGGCGTGTGAGGGCAATGCTTTGCTCAAAAAATTAAATAATGCCCATTTTGAGGGGTTTCTCCCTGATTCTTTCCATGCCCACAACCCCATTTTTGGGGGATGGCTCCCTGCATCTCTCCTGGGGCTCTGTAGTTCCAACCCTGCTGCAGCTGGCATCCCAAGAGCACAGATTTATTCATCCTGCCGCGAGCAGAGCAGGGAAGGGGCTGGCTCCTGCCAGCAAGAGGAGACCAGAGGCATGCGGTTCCTGCGGGTTTCAAACTGGTTTGGCTGAGACTCTTCCTTCCTTTGGCAGGTCTGGTGGATGAGGGAGGAGAGCTGAAGGGATCCAACCGGTCTCTGGGAACCAGAAAAAGCAGTTCCACTAAAAAAGATTGGATCCTGCTGGCTACAGCCTTAGCACGGGAGTGGAAAACGAGTAGAGAGTCCAACCCAAGGGTTTTCTGTTTGAGGGTTTCTTTTCAGAAGTCACTTAAATTCACTGCTAGGACATCTGCACCAGTTTGTCCAAATCACTGCTGGGATGGTGAAGGGCAGATTGTACAAACCAGGTGCCCAGTTTTCTGTCTTTATGCTGGTTTTTACACCTCCCAGATGCAAATGCAAGTTGGTGTCACTCCTGTGTGACCACAAGCAGAGGAGTGACGCCAAAAAATGTGTCTTACGCTGCGTTGGCTGCCAGCTGGCCAGAAAATTCTTCCTTAGAAAATAAAATCAAAAGCTGAGCCCTAGTGTGCAAACTGATTAGGTTAAACAGAGATTAGCTTGCTTGAGATGCTTGCCCTTCCCACTGCCAGTCCCAGCACTGCTCCCAGGGCCAGCCAGGCTCCTGCTGTGGTCACCCTGGCGTCAGTCGGGCCCTGGGAGCATCACCAGTGCCTCGTGCTCTGCACTGTGATCCTGGAGCAGCCTCCAGACCTGATTGCTTGGGGGCTTTAACCCAAGCTGACTTCTGCGCTGGGAAACACAGCTTCCTAATCCTGTCTAGAGGGAAAACAACTTTCTAGGACCTTCCCTACAAGTCAAACATTTTCATTTCAGCCGTGGCCCCAAAGGCAAACATGCCTGAGGCGGTGCGTGGCACGGGCAGCAAACAGAGCTTTTGGGCAGTGCAGGGTGCCCCACCAGCCTGGCAGGCATCTCAGCTGTCCCCAGCTGCTGCTGGGGCCTCAGCCTCATGCAGACACTGCTTCCCATGGGGACCTGCTCTGGCAGCCAGGTCTGGAGAGTGAAGGAAGCCTGCAGGGATGCACTGCGGGTGAAGGTGCTCTTGGAAAGGGCTTCCCTTTCATGGGATTGTCACAAGCCTCTCCCCCTGCTGCATCCTCTGAACAGCCAGAACCTTGTTGCACATAACTTTATAAAGTTCTCTGCTGAATTTTAATCCTTATTAATCCCAGAATTCTTTTCTTCTTTCTCCCCCCCACCTTTTTTTTTTTTTTTTAACTAAGAATTCCAGAAAGATTTTAATTCCCTACAGGACTCCAGGCTTGAAGATTGTGTCATGTTGGGATACAGCCACAGGGTTTGAGAAGAGCTGCTCTCCCGAGGTTCCTGGCATTAATGATCAACACCCTGTGAAACAAACAGGACAGGTTTTGGCACAATCACTTTTTTTTTTTTTAATGATCCTTGTGGGCCCTGAGCAACTCAAAATATTCTGTGCTTCTAATATTAAATTAAATCTAATATTAAACTCCAGTTACCCATCCTGATTCTGAAGCCCACTTTGTTGTTAGCTTATTTAACTCGTGATATGTCATTTATTAGATTTGCCCTACAGCTGTTTCCACAAGCTGCAGACTTGCACCGTTCCCTGGAAAATCGTTCCTGAAATTATTGTGGCGTGATGGGCTTTGCCATGTGAGGGTTTGCAGTGAGACAGCAACAAACTCAAGTTCCTGCTTTTGTGGGGGGGTTGTTTCCTACAGGGAGCTGAAATGCAAGATCGACCAGGAGAGCAGCAAGAGGGAGTTCCTGACCAGTCAGTCCCACCTCAACGAGACTCACTGTGTGCACTGCCTGCAGCCCTTCAAGTTCCTGCTGAACAGCAAAAGGCAGTGCCTGGACTGCCACTTCTACACCTGCAAGAACTGCAGCCGCTACCACAAGAAGGAGCAGGGCTGGGTCTGTGATCCCTGCCGCCTCTCCAGGTGCTGCTCCTCGGGGAATCAAAGGGTGCTTGGGGCTGGAAACCCAAAACCCATCTCATTTCTTAAAACCCATCTCGTTCCTTAAAGCCCATTTAGTTCCTTAAAAGCCCATCCAGTTCCACCTCCCCACCCTTCCACTAGAGCCACGTCCAACCTGGCCTTGGACACTTCCAGGGATCCAAGGGCAGCCACAGCTTCTCTGGGCATCCTGTGCCAAGGCTTCCCTACCCTCACAGAGAAGAATTCCTTCCCTAAATCCCATCTAACCCTGTCCTCTGGCAGTGGGGAGCCATTCCCCCTTGTCCTGTCACTCCAAACCCTTGTCTCAAGTTCCTCTCCCGCTCTCCTGGAGCCCCTTTAGACACACTCTAAGGTCTCCCCAAAGCTTTCTCTTCTCCAGGTGAGCACCCCCAGCTCTCCCAGCCTGGCTCCAGAGTAGAGGGCCTCCATTCCTCAGAGCACCTTCGTGGCCTCCTCTGGTCTCGTTCCAGCAGCTCCACATCCTTTTT
>WBNQ01033086.1:0-11511 GCA_013401375.1 Spizella passerina | reverse complement strand
AGACAGACTACCTGTGCCACAGACTGAATATATTTGTATATTGCATTTTGTTAAAAACATTCAGATAGAAGTGCTTAAAAACTGAGAATTCTGTTTCAATCCTACAATTTGCTGGACCGGCATTCATTGACAGTACACGTGGGCAGTACAATCATTAGTAGTACCTATGAAGACAGTTATCCTTAGCACTTTTATGTTGAATCAGCTGCAGGTGAACAATCCTACCCAACTCCAGTTAAGGCAAGCTGGGGCTGATGACCAAGGTACCCAGTCACCGAGATGGAGGTGGCCAGGGTTCAGAGCATTTTGATGAAGAGAACTGTGGCCCAAGTGTGGATGGTTTTTTCCCCTTCATTTTCCTTGCTCACTTTTTGTTCAGCTCAATGCTTTCTACAAAATTAAGGGGGTGATCTCATCTGCTTTTGACACAGTTTTTCTATTTGGGGATGGACAGGACATGTTCTGTTTTCACCAAACATCTTCCTTGCTCGCTCAGCACAGTTACCCTAGCAGACATCTCTCACTGTACTTTCTTTGTTCTTATCTTGTAGATTTTGCAACTTCCTTAAAACACCATGTTGGAGGAAATATACCACATATCTCTATTTGTTTGCTTGCAGTTATATACCACCTCCATATTTAGCTGTGTTTAAACAGGTTTATTGCTGCTTCTGGTATTGGTAGCATTACTATGTTAAAAAAAGTCTATGTACTGTCATATATTTTAATGTCCTTAAATCTGCATTTCTGCCCAAGGCCAGAGGTATGCACAGGCAGGTACAGAAGGTACCATGTGCAGCAGTTTTTTTCTTTTCATTTGCAGAACTGGGACTTAATCTGCAGCTGCCTTCTGTGTTTTCTCTCTCAGGGAAGAACCTGGAGGCTGGAGACTGCAGTTTTGTCTGGTAGCTGCCCACCAAATTTGTAAACACTCAGGAGAAGCTTCAGTCAATTAGAACATCTCCAACCAACAATTATTCCAATAGTTTTTCCCCTGAATCTCCTCCTTTTCTGCTTCTGATATTAATACTGTAAAGGAAAAATGTTGTATTTTTTTATTAATAATAATTAATGGTGGGGTTTTTTTTGTTTGTTTCTTTTTAATGAAAAATAAAAATTTTAAGTGATTTTAATTTTCTTCTTAATCAATCAAAAACAAATTTTATTTATATTCCACTGTTTCTTTTGACTAGTGTATTTGTGCACCTGCAGTCTATGCATTTTTTCCGAAGCTGAGACAAGTGTTGAAAAATTACAGAATATACATTTTTCATTCTGTAATTCTGTAATTTTTTTATAAACTTAAGAGACAGGATGTCTTGTTTTTTGACTATATAAAGAAATTTTTGTTTTATCTGTGTAAACTCTTAAGAAGAGACACCATCATATTTAGGAGACAGATTAAGGCCATGATCAGATTTAAATTCATCATGTATCTCATGATGCTCCAGGGATTCCTAGAGTAGAAGCTGATGGGACTAGTCTTCACTCCCATCCTCATAAAATCAATATTCATGATCATGAAAATTTCATACTGACAATAGGGTTAAATTCTGTTAATATTCAGAACAGTTGGGCATGAGGTACAGCTGTTAAAGATTTCTCTTATATGCCCATGTATTTTTAATACCATGACTAACTAATATAGAAAAGAAATATTTTATATAAACAAAAATAAAAATCCTCAGGTGGTATAATTTGGCATAATTTTGTCACTTTCTTGGTATATAACCCAGCTTTCATGCTCCTGGATCAATTTCCAGCACCTAACTTAAACATGAAAAGGAGAAGTTGGTAGGAAAGCTCACTAAGCAGCCTAACAATGGATAGAAAATAGGATCCTGCAGGAACTTTTCAGTTTGCATGTGACACTTTCTCTTTATACTATAATCCTTAGAAGGAAGCCTAAACTTAGTGAAGGTGTAAAGACAGATTGTGAGTATGACCAAATTTAACTCTTCTAAAGATGAGTTGTTCCAATGACTCATGATATATATATATATTTAAAGATATATGTATCTCAAATAAATAGTTAAAAGCCTAGTTAACCTCTAGTTACTAAAAATAATAGTAAATTGTTTAATCATTTTAGCAACTCTGTTTGTTTGTTTCAGTCTTTAAAAAAAGCAAAAATGTTCCTTGGCATTAGGGATTGGAATTAGTTAGATGTGTATTCACCCTGCCTTGATACTACATCTTGGTACCAGCATAATTGCTGCTGATTGAGTACATCCTACTGAAACAAACAAAAAATTATGTTTAGCTACAACAATTTGTATTATGAACAAGACTGAAAAGGCTGAATGTATATTCACTGGCTGCAAAGGAACATCAAAGATATCCAGAGCTTAAATCAAATAAAAGCCCAACCCTAAAACTTAAAGATGAATAAACAGATATTAAAGAGATTTTTCTCTCAAAAATTAAGGAATTAGAGAACAAAGAATCTTTAGAAATTTCATTTCTCAAAGGCAAATAAACCTGAAATATTTAAAGCAAGAACTATCACAACTATGAGCTCTATCAATCAGAAAAAGGAAGCTAGAACAAAAACTATTAGTCAAAGGGAAAAGCTAGAGATATGGTTCCAAGGTGAAGGAAAGTCACCTCAAGCAGGGGCAAGAGGTAAAATAGAAGGCTAGGTCTTACCAGCATATATTTTTATCCAGTCTCCTAAAAAGATCAAAGGATTCTTTGTATTTATGTGTTTGTTCAAATACTTGGATTTGCTGATTTTTGTGTTGTTGTGGTTATTACATTTAATTGAGAGTTTATTCCCATCATGCCCCAGTACAATCAGTAGAAGTGGCATCTATGTTAAACCAGAGAAAAACAAAGCAATTGTCAGCTTCTCTCCTCTTCCCTCTCCCTTGTTTGTTAATTCTAGCATCTTGACAACCAACACCACAATCTGCAATAAAGTTTTACTAAAAACCAGCAAAGAGTTTAAAAGTATGCTTTTCTCTAACCATGCAAAATCTTTTATGTCTTTAATGATTTTTTTTCCGGTTTGATTGTAGCCTTAATTATTTACTCTGTAAATACCTAATCATTGATCAGATTATTTAAATGAATTGTTGCCTTCCACATCGCAGAACAATCAGTTCATTTGGAGCACTCCTTCATCATATTTAATCTTTTACTTAAGTCTTATAGTATTGTTTTTGGAGCCCAATGGATATGTAATTCTTTTTAAGCAGGCATGTAACAAGTGACAGCTAGAGAAAGCCATAGAATATATTATTGGTATGGGCTTTTGGATGAACAATATTGGTTTGCAATTGTGGGATTTGAACTCATTTTCATGAACAAAGCGTCAGTTGTCAGAATACTGTAAAGTAATATACAATAAGATATACAGAGTAACAGCAAAACAACTCTATTTATCCATTAAAATATTCATGAGGGATTTTTGTGCTATCAGAAAAGCTCTAACAAGAAATGAAAAGCAACAGTTAGGATCAAAATTATAAGGGTAGCCAGTTAATGCACACCTAAAATAACCATTAATATCTTTAAAAAATATTTTACCATGCTTATTAGCTAGGATAAAATATAGCATTCACTGTTTTCATTGTAGTATTATATTTACATTATTAGCCTATTCTTGTTCTAAATTTATTTGCGGGATTTTGTTTTCAGTGTAAATAGCAAGTTTTGTATAACTATGGGAGAGGGCTTTAACTTATGCTTATATGAATATTTATACAGAAATTCTGAACCAATTTCTCCAGGTTTACTTAATACAATATAGGACAGGAAAGGATATTTTCAGTCAAGTCCTGTTCTTTTCTCTCACTACAGTATGTTCTGCAATTCCTNCATAGCTACACTGGCTGCATTAGAGTCAAGAAGATCCACTTAACACAGTCAGAGGAGTTTAAGGAATTACGCCTTTGTTGAAAGCAGGCATATAATGAAGAATGAATCAAACTTTAAATGTGGTTACTCACATGTGCACTCCCTCCTTTCAGCAGTTAAATCCCACCATCTTTGTCTAACATGCTTCTAAGCAAAGTATCTTCTTGGTAAAATTGCTTCCCTTTG
The DNA here is from genome assembly GCA_013401375.1 of Spizella passerina. Classification (NCBI taxonomy): domain Eukaryota; kingdom Metazoa; phylum Chordata; class Aves; order Passeriformes; family Passerellidae; genus Spizella; species Spizella passerina. The sequence goes on along the minus strand of WBNQ01033086.1, from coordinate 7,464 downwards.
CAGACCCAAAGTAAGTTGAATTCTAAATACTTTTTATTGATCTCTACTTGCACCCTCTCACTTTCACACTTTTTCTATTTTTATTCCTAGAAACCTGATCATTTGAAAAATGAACAGTGTAATAGGAAAAATTTCTGCTGTACAGGCAGGCAGCAGCAACACAAGGTTGGCAGCAAAAGCTTTTTTTCATTTTCCCAACATTATTTGGATATTCACAATTTCAAGCTCTTTAGTATATTGGAATATTCAATTCAGCTGACACCTGCACAAGTGCTACTTTAAATTGTCATATTTCGGGGGTAGGTACATCAAATATATTGTAATGGAAATCTTCCATCCACTCTCATTTAACAAGCCTGTAGGGATAATTTTCAGGACAGAAAAAGGTAAAAATATCCATTTATAAGAATAACTGAGGCATGAGGGCAATAATACAGTAATTTAAGTACTGTAGAAATAGTATGTTCCTGCCCAGAATTTTCCACTTGACATCAAGGCTCAAGAGCTGATGGCTTGTAGGTATACAGATTCAGATTCTGATATGGCAACATAGAAATCTGTGAGAGTTTTCTTAAGAATCAGAAGCAGTTCTGTATTTTCCACAATATCCTGATATTAACCTGAAGCTCTTTGTGGAATTTTGACTCACAAGAGACTTGCTTGTGAAAGAACCAATAAAAATTTTGGTTGTTACCTCCATTCCTCAGTTGGGGCACAGAAACCCTTATGTTTCTCCAAGGCTTCTGCAGCATAAAGGTTTTAGAATTTCTTTGAATCCCATCAGTCTTCTAAAACCTCCATATTCATTTTTTCAAATATCAAATTTACATCCAAACTGGTATAAATAAATGTAGCTTGGTCTTTAATATTTGTTTTAATATTTATTGCATTTATATTTTTGCCTGTAATGCCAAGGGACCCTTCTTTACTTTTCAGAAAGCTTATAAAAACATTTATTCTTGTTTCCTTATATACAATATCTCAACCAACACAGGCTGTTCCTAAGCCTAAAGCAAATGTTGGTGGCTAATGGGAGCACTGCTCTTGAAAGTTATACTTTAAGTTCATCAAACTAGGTACTGTTATTACTTACTTAAGAGATATTTTGAAAACATTGACTGACACTGAAAAGTATTTTACTAAGTAAAGAATGCATTGAAATTTTAGTAACTAATGATAGTTTATTTAATGCATGTTTTTGACATTTTAACATCAGTTGGAAATACTCATTCACTTGCAGATTAATAGTGGGGCGCATTTAATATTTTATACTTCCCTCATATTAGTAGAGGCTAAGAACACAGAGACTTGCTTTAGGCTAGTTTGTTTAACCAGTGACAAATCTGTTGTAATAAAATATGGATGTCCTCTGGAATTTTTAGAAAGAAGAGATGGTTTCTCCTAGATGCACACTAGGTAATCACAGGAGAAAATGAAAAATCAAGTGGTTTCTTCAAAGATGCACTTTTGACTTCATATATTTTAAACTTTCATTTCCACACCCCTTGACTTCTGCCATCATGAGGAAGTCAATAATATCTGGATTTATGCTTGTCACTCATGAAGCAACATTTTTTCGGCCAAGTCTTCATTTATGTTTTGGCCAATAACAAATGTTCGAGTCTTATCTAACATTGGTATGTCTGTATTTGTAATGGTTTGTAATGGTCCAACATTAATGAGAATGGGTTGACATTTCTAGAGGCAACTGTCATCTCAGAAAACTCCAATTTAAAAAGTGCTTAGGGGTGTAAGTCACTGAAAGGTTTGTCTTCCCTTTAAAGGCTTACTTTAAATTAAATCTACAATGCTTTAAAAAAAACCCAAAACAACACTATCAAATTCTTGAGGGATGCAGGCCAGAAGGGATGTAGGATGACTGACTGAAGAAGTCTATTTTAATAGTAACTAGTTGAAGATATCTCTTTTTTAATCTGTGGGGTTCGATTACAATATCAGAGATGAAAAATATTTTTGTCTTAATCATGATCCTAATCATTGTCCCACATGAAATTCAAATTCTTCCTGGGTTTCAGTAATACAGTCTAAAAATACTCCATTTTATCTATATTAAAAATTCTTTCCTTTTGATGACAATGGGTTAATTTTTCAACATATTTCTCAATAACAAATTTAAAAGGCCTAAAAGTACATCTAGACTCAGAAATAATCAATTTTTGCTGCTACTGAAATGTGAAGGTTTGGTTTTGGGTTGAGTTCACACAAATTTTTTTGTAAATTATAGAATTTCTTAAGAGATAGGAATTGAATTTCTCCATGACCTCAAACAACCATATCAGACTTTCTCTCCAGTTTTCTAGTTGCTTGGCTTGGAAGTCAACACTAATATATTATGTGGTCAAGCTGAAATTCACAGCATCCACTACTTTCATTATTTGTAACAGATGGATAAAGACATTGTAGATAAGTATCCTTTACATTGCATATCTAGAGCGGCCATTATTAATTTTCTGGTGTTTTAAGACCTATCCTGTAAGCAATGTAAATTGAAAATTAGTATTATATTTAAATGCTCTCTTTACTGAAACACATGGGGGCATCAAAGGTAGGAATGACACTGAGGTACCCAGCTAAAGAATATTTTGGTGGGAATTAGAATTAGCCACTTGAATATTTTTGGTGGTCTGGTTCTAAATTCATACACATGTGCTGATTTTGAAGGACCTATACCCCAGCAATGTGGCTACATGAATGAACATGCTGGAACATCCAGGACAACAACTGTGTTACAGATGGCACACGGCACTCTGGAACAAAACCACAACCCCTTCCATGTATAGATACAGGGCTTAATACTTCTTTTCTTGGACTGAAATCTAACTTTTTGCATCTTTCCTTCCCCATGTAATTTCTAAAATCGGTAGAAAGTTATTGTGAGGTCTTGTGACTTGTTGTACAGCCCAGCTGCCAAGTCTGAGATAAAGCGTCGGAGTGGGCAGTGCACATCACCTAGAAGCCAGGCTCGTGTTCCCTGCATAAGCCTGGCTGCCCCTGCTCTGCCTGGGGCTCTGTCCCAGCTGCAGTGAGGCTGCACTGACCCAAGGCAGAGCAGTGTTGAGCACACTGACCCACTGCAGGGCAGTGCTCAGCACACAGACACACTGTAGGGGCTCAGCAGGGCAAAGGGACCTGCGTCTGCACCCCAGCGCTCTGCAAATCCACTGCACAGATGAATTGCAACAAATGTCCTTTGCATCCAGAAAAAGCAAACTACAGCTAAGGTCTCCTGGCTGATTTTGAAAATCAGACCACATATCTAGATTTACTCCACTAACCTGATTGCCATTTAATGATCTTTCAAAAGCAAAGGAACCATTCTTCTCTTCAGTTTACTTTTCATTTTGTCTGCATTACAGTGATGTAGTAAAGTCCTCTGAGATCAGCTGAAGGGACTTCTTGCATAAATGTAATTTAATTGTATGAGTTTTCAGATGGTATCCAACTTTGTGTTGGCAGCTCACACCAAACAAGGGTTACTGCAGGACATCATTTTCAGTAGTTTCCTTTCATTCAAAGATGTTATACTATGGAAACTGCTCTTCTCTTTCACCATATTATCTGGCAGCATCTCTAACTTCAACACTATTCCCTTATGCTAAAAAAAAGAAAGAAAAAATGCCCCAAACCCTATGCTGACTCCAGTTTTGCTAATGTACATAAAATAAAATAACTTTCTGTCAAGGCATGAGAAGTCTTTTTTCTTCCTGTTTTCTATTCTCCAAGTAGCTCGTCCAAAAAATATTATTTTTAGACAGACAGATTTTTAGATGAGTGCACTTTGCATTCATTTAACACACAAAATAATGGAGGGATTTGCTACAAGCTGAGAGAATGTTAAAAGCTTTTAGCATATCCTTGTAAGAAGCTTCAGACCCATTGGGTATACTATGATGATCACTGTTCACTCAGCAGTCACTGTCTTTAACTCATGAATAAAGTAATGCCCTGAACTACTCTCAAGAGCCTCATTGCATTTCTGGCCATGAAGTCTACAGTACTTATCCCAATGCCTCCCATGTCTCATCTTTTAAGGATCTTAATAAATGTCTTAAAAATACAGGATGAACTTCCAAGGAAAGGAACAGAAAAAGGGAAGCGACACAATATGATAGTGTAATGTGATAATCATGCATTTCTTGGTATGTGAAACGTGTTTGCATTAACAGAGCCAGGTGTTGGAGACATGAGGTATGAAAGTCAAGTGTGCTTGGCTTGAGGTATCAGAGACTAGGGAAGAAACAGAGTTGATTTCCATTTATCCCACACTGAATTGACTGCCACAGTGAAATATTTGGCTCATACACTCATAAATGTTTACTGAAAAAACAAACTAACCCAATTTTCCAGAATACCTTAGAAGTAGTTTTCACATAGCTGACCTAAGACCAAATCCAATACCATTAAGTGCTTAAAAGTTAACTTGCATCAGAAGTAAATTTCTTCAATCCTGTGATGACATCCACAGCCTAAAGTTACTTTATAAAAAATGAGGCTAATTTGCTGTAAAGCATACAATGTATGAATTCAGAACTTACTTGCCCTCACTTTTATCTTTACTACTGAAATCACACAGGTACCTACAAATGGCAATTTACTCCCCCATAGGATCTGAAACACATTATATATATATATATGCTTAAAGGATTTAAAGTGTACTGGCTGGTATTCTGAGTTGGGACTTATCTATAAACCCCAAAACAAAGCAGAAGACACCACAATAGAAATTAAATTAATTACATCAAATTAAATTAAATTAAAGTAAATTAAGTCCTGCCATCCTCAAGGATGAAAAAACTACTCTGTGCATGAGGAAAAAATATATTATGACAGCACTTATCAGCAGCTGATAGAAGCAGTGTTAAGTTTTTGTGGATGAGACAGCAAGAAGATATTCAGATCTTGTCCCATGGAAATAGGTGGATTAACAGAAGAAGAATGGTGATGAATAATAATGAAAAATATTTTTAAACTAGTTTTTTTTCTTTTCCTGTAGAGAAATTGTAAAACCATATTGATTTTTAAAAATAAAAGTGTGAAAAAACTAAGCCTGCATGTCAATGTTTTAATGAAAACCTAAGTTTTTCCTCAAAAGGTAAAAACAGGAAAATCAAATTCTAGTAGCTCCACCCACCCATCTTTCACTTCTAAGCAGATTTGGCAGAGTCATTAATCCATCATTAATGGTATGTTCAGAGGTCACATTATTAAAAAGAGCGCCAAGAAAATAGAATGAGCCAAGTTCTACTGTGCCAAAATTTGAAGTCAACAGCATTCTACTGGGAAAAGGTTGATCTCAGAGTTCCACCAGTCTTTAATGCTTTAATATTCTTTAATGAAGTAAGGATCATTTCAAACTGTATTTGAGGTGACAATGCTTTAGAATATGCTGGAAAATACTATTGCATTTAACAGAGTGAATGTAAATTCTTCATGCAATTCAACACTGTTTGCAGGACAAGCTGAGCTTTTATCATTACCAGTTGGCAGGATGATCTATTTCCTTCAATGAAAACATTTGATTTGGGTAAACATTTTATTAATATATACACTATTAGACCACTATAGTATTTAATTTTTTTAAGTATCTTCTTGTTTTTTGTATGTTTCCCATTTGCTTAAGAATGGCAAATAAACAAAAATGTATTTAATAGCTCACTTTTTTTTCTTTCTCATCTTATTGAGATGAATCATCTTATCATCTGAGTATTAGGAGGTCCTAGACATTTACACTAAATAGAAGGACCATTGTGATTGCTATCTTAGGCAGTAGCAAAAAACTTTTCTTCAGAAGGATGAATTCAAACAAATACTTCACTTTGAGATCAAGTTATATTAATAAGTGACTTTTAGATTAAATTCTCTGCCCCAGTTATCATAATAGCCAGGCTATATTTATAGTCATTGCAGCAAAAATTGTTCAATTTATACTTCTGCACATTCATGAACATTTACACTTCAGGAAGTTTTTAGAAAATCAAATCACACTAATAAGTAAGGCACAGTTCCTTGGTTTAGCGAGTTATGGCCTAGTTTCTCCATAAAATGATCATAATGACCCAATTCTCTCTAAAAGAAAAAATCACAACCACTTCTTCCTTCATGTAGATTTTTCTCTAAGGATTACTGTATTTGTCTTTCATATAAAACACATGTTTCTTGTAATCAAATAATTTGATGACAATTACTAAAAATATATCTCTGTTTATAATTTAATATAACCAGAACTTACCAGACTGTATACTGTAAAGATTATAAAGCAGTTTTATAACAATCACTATATGTAAATATCTTCACCTTGATAATGAGTGTTTTACAATAAAAGCTCCTGTAATGTATTTTGTCATTATTTTTGACACAATAGGAATAGACCTACAATCACCATAAAACTACGTATTATAATGAAAAGTTTACTTCCAAAGCTCATTATAAGTTTTGTTTTGAAAATATACATTAGTTACTATATTTCAGTTTCATTTTAAAGAAACTATCTACTTAAGAACATAAATCAGACTTTTATCTATATTTGTCTTGAACTTAGTAATGTTATAAAGTGCTCTGAAGAGAACTGTGATTGAATGAGTTTGGAGAAGGATCAGTTCACTTCAGCGAGCATAAATCCGTGAAATATCATCAGTTGGATCATTTTGTCATGTTGAGTGCCTTTACTCAACTTAATAGCACTTTATGCTATTGTTTACAGCCTGATGCTACTCTGCTTTTAGGCCATATGACACCACTTTCAGACATTTCTATTCATCAAGCCTACAAGAGGATATATGTCTAAACCAGCAAAGATGCCAATGGTAAGACACTAGGCAAATGTTTTCCCATATAGAGAAACTGCAGAAGAAAGAACAGGCATACTTATCTTTATTCAGTTCATCTTTCAGGAATATTTTCAGTGAGAAAAAAATATCCAGTTAATCTTTAGATAGGGGGCACACACACCACCAACTAATATTGTTGTTTCTTTTTGACACAAAGTCATACACATTTTCTTGGCCATTAGTATTGAAACCACCGCATTTTAAAATGCTTTGTCTCTGTTTACATATAATTTGTGTATCTGAGCACACCTAAATGACCTCTCAGCAGGCCATGCAGGTGGAAGCATTGAGGAAATGGCCAGTGGGAGGGAGGTACAGCTTGTTCCATGTGTGACTACTCCAGAAATCACACCTCCACAGATGGCATGCAAAGGAAACAATTTTGTACGACCTCTGAGGCAGAGAAAATAATTTCAGTCCTGTTAATGAATAAAATAACTTTTTTTAAAAAATGTTCAAAGGCTTGGTTTAGCATCTTGACTGACAGAGAAAGTAATCCAAATGTTTTGGTTTTTGGACACTGAAGAGATACACCCACATATGAGAAAAGCATAAAGATATAGTGCTGAGATAATAAAAACTTTCTAATAACTTCTCGCATCCCCCTAACCCCAAA